>RCWM02000151.1:0-292500 GCA_003667255.2 Euschistus heros | reverse complement strand
AAAGCTATTTAATACTATACTCAGGCCAACTAAATCCCCATTTCAATAGAAATACTCAGACATATTAACGATACGAAAACCTAACATAACTGTAAGTACAGTCCTGCTTCATAGAGACCTGTCAGTCTACTTCTAAATTGTTAAAAACATTCAAAAATATTACTGTATAGAAGTATACTCGATACAAAGTAACAAATAATAATTGAACACTAATATGGATTTCGTTCACTACACTCAACCAAACCTCCCAGAGTTACAGGGTACATTTCAGTGCACTGGAGGACAGCTTAATTTAATTATAAATTAAATCATTCTTTCCTTACACGTACTTTCTTATCGTTCAGTGTTTCCTTTTCGACTGGTTTCGTTTCTGCTCGACAACGCCAATTTAACTCTTCCGCCAGACCAATAACGACTGGAGTACCACACATGCACAAACCATTTCAATCAAAAAATGTTTTATTTACAAAATTAAAGTTTATTAAATTATGCGTCTAAAGACATCCCTTAAGTTGAATTTGATTTAGGCGTTAAACCACAATCGATTGTCAAATATCGAAGAATTTAGCCATAAAAAGTTTTTTTTTTTTTTTTGGTTGGTTAAAAAGTTGTCATGTTTAGGAGTCTATAACGCAGAAATGGCTAATTTAATGAAAAAATGTTCTATAATAAAAGTTGTAGATCACTACATTTTGTGCAATATGGGATTTTTAAATAAAAATTTGCCTATTTCTACTCTGAGTTATGTCAAAAAAACAAAAATTGCTGCTTGATAAACTGTGCCTGACTGCTGCAAATCGTTCACCACACTTAGCTATTTAGTTAGGTTTGCTATAAAAGCGTGTTTTTCTAGTTTTTTAAACTATAATTTTTCTTTTGTAGATTCAACTATTACTTATCATTATTTGTGTACCTAATTTTTTTTTTTAAATCGAAACCTGTCACTTGTGACAATAAGCCGATGCGATGATAGTATGAAATATAACTGGAATGTCAGGCATGAGGGAGGTCAGCACCCAGCTGTACTTGATCGTTAAATTCCTATCATGATGTTTAATTAATTTTATCCGAGTCGATCCATCGGCCAACTCCTTTTTGTCTTTTTCTGGTATTTACTAAATATTTTGCTCTAGGTATCTATAGAAATTTTTCTATAGATTGTTGATTAGTCATAAAATATTTTGCATGAAGATGTTTATCTCATTCACTTTCAATGTTTATGAAGAAGTGGATATTAATGACTCAGCCTTTTTTTAAGGATTTGGCGTTTCTGTTTATCATGTCATCAGATTGCTGGAAATTGATGAAATATACGATGAATGATTCCGTTACATACAAGTGAAGTTAATAAAAGCGTACTAAAAAAAAAAATAACGATTCAATATAAACATTTTTTCCTTGTCTATTCTTCTGCAAGATATTAAAGATTCTATTAAGGTAGCCACTGACGATCGCTCCACATCAAATAGACCGTGGAATGACCGTGCGTGAGCAAATCCGAGTGAATTTTTTGGAGCGACGTGAAGTGGTTGGGATTCCATCTCGTTACGAACTCCATCGCGCCACTCCAAAAGTCCATCACTTCAACCAATCACATGAGGAGAATTCTCATGGAGTGACGTGATGGAGCGATCATGCTTGGGAAAAACTGGCCTTTTTTGAAACACAGCAATTGTAGTGATCACTTCTGTTGACAATAGAAATTTATAAAGAGATCTCCTGTTTGTGGAAAACCACAGACCCAGACTACCACAACAAACATAAAAGAATTACCGCAATGGACCGGCTCCTGGAATATTTCAAATAAAAATACCTAAGTTACTGGGATTATGTTAAAAAAAAAAAATTCATTTCATTTATTTTTTGTATTATGAACTTTTTCACTAACGAACAAATTCAATACAGTGTAAAACGAAATTCAATAAATTTCAATGAAATTTATGAGGGGTCCGAATAAGGTGCCGCTTTTGTTCTTTATAATGAATGGATGAACAATTTGTTTGTTTTATTTTGGCAGCAATAATTAATCAATGTACTAATAATGACACTCATATAGATAGGAAAGATGATTATAAAACATCAAATGATTTAAATTAATGCAGATTGATAATAACTGGGCGTGGGCTTGTAAAATGCATCAACGAATTGGGGCGAGTGAACAATACTTTGAAAAAAAAATGTTCAACTAATGCTAGAACACAAAATATATCATCATATCATTAAAATTAAACAAAAGGTTATATTTTCTAGATAAAAAATTGATGTAAATAGTAAAAATGATATTTATCTTTAAAAAATATTTAAATGGAAATGATATAAAGTCAATAGCTGTTTTAAAATAATTGCATGGCCCCAAAGAAGATAATAATTTGAGGGGTTATAAAATAGGAGATAAAATAAGTGAAGAGAGAGGGTAGAAAGGTAGAAAGAAACGGAGTATTGCTGTATTGAGTTCCATTAGGGTATTGCGCATTTAATAAATTATTTCTCAAATGCAGGAGTTTTATGAGAATGGATATTAAGAGAGCGGGTATTGCTGAGATGAATTTATAATTTGAACTAAAGGGTGAATTAAGTCAGAGAGATAGGAGTAGGAAATAATAATACGTAAGGCGACAGTACTTGCACTATGTGTTATGGAAAAACTATTTTAACTGGGCAAAAAGTAGTAAAAGTGGACAATTCTATTGGTCTATTAAGAAAGCTCACTGTATATTTACCATCAGATAACTAGAGAACTTCATCTTTTAAAATAAATAATGATGAAGGAAGGAATGTGGTTTTACGTTTTCAGTATTTGAAGATCGGTGTCTCAGCAGGCCCTGGTACCTTAGTGGACTGTAAATCCTATCGATAGTCGAGTGAGGGGGCAGTGTTGAAAAATGCACACTCGTTAATGCGATTTAGAATAAATATTAAATATCCACTCAACGATTAGAAAAACGTAAAATGGCCCGCCTGACAAGAGAAATAACACTACTCACTGACTTGAGTTATGCCCACTAAAATAATTAATAAAATGTGGCATAAGAATATAAATAGAAATAATGTAAAAAATAATGAAAACAATGGAAATAATAATAAACAAATATTAAGAAATGAAATAAAGAATAATAATATACTAAAAACACTATAATAATAATAATAATATAATATAATAATATGTATAATAATAATATAATAAAAACACTAAAGTAATAGAACAAAAGAAAATAACTGAATATTATGGTAATACAATGAATAATGAAAATAAAATAGAAGAAATAGATCAAAGTGTTAAAAATAATGAAAAAATAACAAATGATATAAACAATACAATATATATTAAGAAATATAAAAGATTAAAATATATACCAGAATTAACTGAAAAGTAATCAAGAAATTAAAAAATGAAAATTTTAAAATAGACATTGCATTATATAACACAAATAAAATAAAAAATATAATAACACAGAACGAAACAGAACATACGAATAAGAAAGATGTCATATATAAGATTGACTGCTTAGATTGTAATAAACATTATATTGGAGAAACTAAGCAGAATTTATATAAAAGAATTAATCAGCATAAATAGGACACTAAAAAAATACAGCCCTATTGGAACACGCACAAAAACTACACCTCAAATTCAATTTCGATAACGTTAAAATCTTGCAACATGAAACCAAAACACATAATAGAAAAATAAAAGAAGCGATACATTAATAAAACAATCAATAATGCAATAAACTATAAAACGGACACAGATAAAATAGGATCTATATATGCTTATATAATTAATAGATTAATAATATAAGATTGGCCAACTTAGTACTAATAACAATAGTAGAGATTAGGATTGACCCTTGTACCCATAAAGTAGAAGAGGTATTCTATTGACAATGTAAATGAAACTGACACGGCGTGTTAACACCAAGAGATTGTTTTAAAGGTAAATTTATAATGAGATATATTGTAGTAGATCGAAATTAGAATTGTATTGTTTTGATGTTAGAAAATGTAGTGAGATTATAGTAAATTGTAAATACTGTTTCAGTCTGATGATAGGACCTTGTTTCCCGAAACATGTCACATGTTTTTACTATTAATAAAGAGGAGTAAATGCTTTGTATAATACAATTATTTATCAATATATGTAACTCCTTCATTGAAGAATATATTATGAATTATGTTGTTTCTTCAATCACCCATTCATTTAATAAATAAATAAATAGTATTAAGAAAACTAATACAATAATAAATGAATTAAACAATGGTATTGATATGACTGATCATACGCCGTTGAGAGTATAGATAAGGACTATTTCGAGGGGAGTTTAGCAAATAAAGTGATGAAGCAATCTTACTGATATTGTGTGCACTGTGCTGCATAATCGATACACGTGTTAGATATAGGAGGCAGTGTTTAACACTCGGGGCACAAACCCAATAACTAGATCTTAATACTCGGGAGCAGACAAATAATCTAATTGGCACGCCACACTGTTTATTCTTTTTTATAATGACATCATGTTGTTAATTGTTTTAACCCTTTAACAGGCAATGTATCCTGGAGGATACACATATTTAATGCATTTTACTCAACAAATGACTTAATGTCCGACGCATTATCCTACTCATTATCGTCAAATATCCTTCATGCAACCTTGAATTTCATGATACATGTGCGGGGGTTAGCGTAGCTATAGCCATTCAAAGGAAAAAAAAGAAGAAATGTATTCAAAAATTCCCGGCCTACCCGTTAAAGAGTTAATTATCTTAAAATATACATCTAAATATTTAAAAGAAAGAAAAGGAATACCTGGAATAAAATAAAAATTTGAATGTTTGAAAATATTTTTAAGTTCCAAAATAATAATTGTGCTGTTTATAATATATAATACTTACAATTTATTTCTTGTATTAAAATAATAATAATTAAAAGGTTTAGTGAGCCCGAAGATTACGATACTCTTATCACACACTTCCCTCCAATTCGCCAAATCAAAACGAAATCCCAAAAATCATCACTAACACAATCGCTTCCGTCAACGTCTCGGCCAGACCTTCGGATTTTTCTCACAACAGCTCAAAACTGATTACCTTGAATGAAATCAGTCATTATTTAATCCAAAGATTTTAAATGCCCATTACTGTCGCGCTGATAATTCCTAAACTGCGTTTACCGGATAAATCTGTAATACCGCGTCGTGGAGCATTTTAAGTTCTCCCGTATGTTCATTATTTTTTAGGCAAAATATTCTGAGTAATACTTTACTAACGGAAACTTTAAGGTATTTTTCTTCCCTTTTAGCGTAAGCGTCCACGTTGCCTACCCATATAAAACTGTAGGTAGTAAATATCATATTTCTTTAAATTTCTGGAGAGTCAACGCAAAATGACTAGATTTAATAAGAAGTATTAAATAAGAAGCATTTCCGGCTTTAGATCTTGCATTTATTTCCATTAGAATTTATTTCCTAGGTAAAAATAATTTTATCTAGTTCTTGTAGACCCTTGATATTGAAACAGTTCAACCTATTCAAATTTAATCCCTGAAATATCTATACCACCGAAAATATCACTTTTTCTTCTGCAAGACATATATTTTCTTTTATTGGTATTAATCGACCAAGTTCGTTTCTGGCTTTTATAAGTATTGTTATGTTTCATTTAATAGTTTCCTCATCTTTTCCCAACATAAAAAAATCTATAACCAGAACTGTTATCACCCATTTCTTGTCACTTTTAGTCCCACACCCACTACCTTCCGAGTGATGTATTCTACTGCTAAGCTGGATAACACTAGAGAAAGAGACTCCTCTTGTTGTTAATCTGAACATACCTTAAAACTTTCGGAATAAAAAGTACCGCATTGCACCATATTTACCATTTTAAGCACGCCTTTACTAGATTAACCAATTTCTTCGGTATTCCCAGGACTATCAAAATATCAAACAGTTTCTGGCAGTTAATCCATCGTGTGCCTATTGAAAATCAATTTAAGCTGATGCACAACGACCTTGTATTCCAATTTCTTCTCTCAAACTTGCCGAAGAGAAAATATATGGTCCATAATTGAACGAATCCGTCTAAACGCACATTTATTATTATATTTAAAAAATAAAACAAAACTCAAACAAAAAAATCACAGTATTTGCCGACTTATATTCTAAAGCTTCTAATAAACTTACAGAATTAAACTTTAGTTTTATTTCTCTTTGTTCATAGCTTAACAACTCATGCAGAATCGAAGCTTTCCGTATTACTTCAATACAATAAAGAAATGGGATAGAATATAGGCGAATAGGAATGAATCACTATCGATTCAATGTTGGGGCTTTTGGATTAGTCGCACAATTATTGACCAGCAGCATTCATGCTACAAGTATATATCTGTGTCTATCCTGAAAATACAATTGTCAAAAAAATAATTTTGAATCTTATTTATTATTTTATAAAACATCAATGAAAGTAAACCTAATTAAAATTATATTTAAGAAACTTTCATTCTATTAAAATCTTTTTAAAATATATTTATTTAATGGAACTTACGACTATTTATAATACATTGAGTATTTTTAGAATAAATTAAGATTTTAAGGATTTTTTATATGATGTGTATTAATATAAAGAAATTAAGTAAAATAAAATAAATTTTGCAACCTTGTTAATAATATATATAATAAATAATTTTATATATTGTTTGCAGGAATATGTTGATAATAATGATTGACAAAATTTTTAGTTGAAAAAAAAAAAATTATTGACAATGAAGTAAATTCAAGGTAATACAAAATGATAAAATTCATATATAAATGAAAAAAAAAATAATATGATTGTCTTAATACAGTTTATATTATATTATTATATTTTTTATTTTTTTGTTCTATAGTACTTGAAAATCCGGCAAAGCCATAAAACGTCGCCGAATTATTCTAAATATAATTTTTGAATGATAAAATAAATGTTTCGAGATATTGTTTATTTTCCTAAAATAAGATTTTTTATATTTTATTTTAAAGACGAATCAGATGCACTAGTGTTAATTTTTAGATCCTGAAGTTCAACTACGTAGATCCAAATAGACATAATTACAGTTATATAGATGATCCTTTTATACTTTTTAGGCAAGAGTATAGTTCACTAATCCATTCAATTGATTTAGTTTCAGTCCTTACAATACAAAATTCTTTGGAAAATTCTAAAGGCTTGTAAGTATGTCACAAGTAAACTTATCTACCATAATAATAATTTTCCAAATATTCCTGATTTGTCCCAAACCAAATACCTAACCTTTCAATAAAAAAATAAATAAATAAACCCATAATCACTGAAAGCAAGGGCGCGGTGCACAACTTGAGGGTAATGGCACTTTTTTTTTCTTTTTTTTTTACACAGTTGTAAATTTCAATTAATAAATAAAAACAGTTTATTACAAAAAAAAAATAATAATAATAAAACGTCATATTCAAATGATTTAACAGTTTACAATTGCACATATTAAATATGATTACATGTTTTAGTAATAGAACAATTTACACTGCAAAGTGAGCTTACCTAAAATGGATATAAATTGAAATAATTTTTTTTTGACAGTAGGAAAAATAAAAATCTACATAAGAAAAAAAAAAGAAATTGATAAAAACAAATACATAATAAAACATACTAAACTAAAATGCATAATTGATTAACTTTTTGTACGTTAAAGTTAATTAACTTTTCGGATAATTAACTTATATATTATTTTTGTTTCAATAAATTAATTTCAAGCTCAAACAATAACTTTTGGATGTCTTATTAGCTAAATATTATTCTAGTAGTATGTGGTTTGTACGTTTGTATATGTATCTTCTTAAGGATTGCTTGTTATAACTGCCTATTGTTTGAATTATTTGTAGAGTTGAAAAAGTTCCGTGTCTGTGTGTGAATAAAGTGTTTAATTGTTTGAAAACCTTATTCGAGTACCATGTCGGTTATTTTTGTATATATGGAGTAGTCATTTATTATTTTCATGCATCGGTTTTGAACCCTTTCAATTTTTTTATAGTCACAGGTGTAGCTCCATACGGGAGAGGCATACGACAGTAATGTTCTTATGACTGATTTATACAGAATAGTATGGATAGTATGGATGATATAGGGAGGGAAGCGATAGGTAATAAGTGTGTATATTAAACCATAGTGCCATATTGTATCGAAAGCTTTTTCTATGTCCAGTAAAACCATCCCTGTATGTTTCTTTTCGTTAAACCCATCCGTAATATAATCTGTTAATCTGGCTAACTGTGCTACTGTGGAATGATGGTTTCTGAATCCAAATTGCTCCCTAATAATAATGCTGTTGAGAGATATGAAACTGTTTAATCTCTTCAGGTTGATTATACTAATGAATTAAATTTATTTATGTTTTGTTCTAAATCGGTGGGAGTTGTTATTTTAAGTTTATCTCCAGTTCATTGTCAATAATTTGTCTAAAAATAAGCCAGTTAGCATTTTTAAAGTTCATTTTTGGGACAGAGGTGTTTTTATGAATTTTTGCATTTACCCTGAAAATCACAGAGTTGTGGTTCGAAGAAAGACACGGCAAGGAGACAAGTTGATAAATATTTCATATAGTTTATTACAATGAAAATAGTATTAAAAGGTTATTTATAGGAAACTCTATACCTATTAGGATCCCTTACTGACACCGAAAAATGCATAATAAAATAGATAGATAATACCAACATTAGACAGATATCTAGTTTAAAGTTAAACATATATAAAATAGAAGATGGCAAAATTGTTCTATCACAATAGATTCAAGAACAGACAAAAGGGATGGGAAAAAATATCCGAGTAAAATTTAAAAAAGTTAATTGGACGAGAGCCAGTAAAAATTATTAATTACATAATCCAATTTAGCTCCTTTGAAAGGAAGCGAGAGCCTTTGTGATGGAGGAATAAATCAAATTATAAACGTCTAAAAATCTTCAAACAAAACAAATTAATGGTAAATTTGTATTCGACCTTCACTATCAAAGTTTCATGAATCATTATTTTAATCAGTTTATAAAAAAAGTTTATCAGTGAAATTGTTCACGTTTGACTAAAAATTTTATTTCTATAATTGCTTATTTATTCATATTTACTATAAAAAACAAATACTAAGTAAATATGAGGAAATGTAATTTGTCTATGACTCGTAAAGCAACTTATCAGTAGTAGCACTACAATCAGAGTTGGTCAAAATTAAATCATAGCTAAAATTTAATCATACCGAGTTGACAACTGATTTCCTGAAATCAATCACCTAATTTAATAATGATTACATTTTTCAGTCATTGTTTTTAGTGAATTAATGATTATTTGACTCAAAGGTTTCATCATTATTAAATTAGGTGATTTATTTGAGAAAATAAGTTGTCCAATAGCTATGATTAAATTTTAGCTATTAATTAATTTTGTCCAACTCTGACTACAATGAAAGCTCTGTATTAAAACGCCTCTCGACCTTTTCAGAACCATCGGAGGATTATCAGGAATCAAATAGAAAGCAAGTTGAGAGACTATAGGGTCAATTTTATTTAAATCTTAAAAACAAATGTTATTAATATTCCTAAAACAAAAGATATGATAACTGCATATGTTACAGCTTTACTAAAATGACTTAAACATAATATGTATAACTCTTTACCCAACAACTACCCACTGGTAGGACTTCTATATTTGAAGGTCCCGAGGCCATCTTCAATTCAGACACCTCGGAGAGTTATATGGAATAAAATGGAAAATAAGATGAAAGACAAGTGGATCTGAATAGTCATTTTAGGCTTGTATGTGGATACAGTTGGCATTAAAAAAGTTAATTTAAAGCAATTGTTTTTCTATTCTTTCGTATAGTAAAACACGAGATCAACTCTTCAGACGGAATATGTTTTTTCTTTGCGTTATGAGGAACATCCGTCCCACATACGGACTCTGGAATTAATCTTTTTTTCATTAACTCACTTTAGATTTTAGGCCATTTATTTACTCTGATTATCTTTGTCGTTATTTAGCAAATAACATATAGTTCATAGGTAATTAATAAATCCATGATAAAACTTCATTAGTGGTAAAATGTAAAATTATTTATTATTTTTATCAAATGTGGGGCATAATTACTGACTTTCGGTCAGAAACTAGAAAATATAAATAAATATAAAATAAACGGTACATAGAACTAAAACGCAAAAAAAAGGAAGGCAAAGTATGCAGTGGACTGAAAGAACATGACGTTCATGGTATTATTTTCATCGAAGTTCGAAAATTCGGTTCAAAATACGTCCGTTACATAAGTGTAAATCAGTTTAGTAGTTCAAAAGATTCACACACACACACACACACACACACACACAAAAAAAAAAAAAAAAAAAAAAAAAAAAAAAAAAAAAAAAAAAAAAAAAAAAAAAAAAAAAAAAAAAAAAAAAAAAAAAAAAAAAAAGGGTAGTCTGCTATAATACTGTAGCAAATTTATGAAAAGTAGATAAAGATTCAATAAAAAAATATATAAATTAAAAAAAAAATACAAATATATAAACCAATAATGAAAACAGGCTTCACAGACAGTCGGGGAATAAATTGTTTATTGTTTATTTCGTTTAACGTCACTTTATGCTGCTATGGCTAATCGGACGATGCTACGGTGGGAGTCCTAAATTTTGCCTATCCAGGTATAATTAGGATAGGGATCTTTAACGAGTACCTGACATCGCACAGGCTCGGGACCTCCATTTTACGTCCCTTCCGAAGGACGGCATAGCTAAGGATTTTTTACTCCCTTTAAAAAATCCTGAGGTCATCTGCCGGGCTGCGAACCCGCGATCTTGGGTTTAGTTCGGGGTATAAATGTGAAGTACATAATTGTATGTTTATAGGAACACTTGCCACACAGAAGTTACACTAGTGGGAAGATCCGTCTGACGGATGGGGTATGTCTATGAAAATGCAATCTTAGCGGCTATGCCAAAAAGCAAACATTTAGTATCGGCAAAGATTGGGGTTAAACTGAAGCACACACGAAACCTCACCCCTGCAATTATTCTCCAGCAAGATTTATTACGTTATGTACTAAAAGTATCCGTCTGAAAGTCGGATTCAAGTTCCGTTGGAAGAGTTAAGATAATCTCGAATATGCCAGTTCAATAGGGTAACTTCGCAGGAGCACTTTTTATTCAATCAGATAAAATATATCGGATGTAGTTTAACCAAATTTTTTAGAACTTAGATATAAAAAGATAAATACAGAGTTAAAAAAAAAGAAGACGAATCCTTTCCAAAACCAATCACCCATACAATTTCATCATTTTTTTTTTTTTTTTTTTTTTTTTTTGTATTTCCGTAAATTAAAATTAAATATATACCAATACAAAAGAAACGTTCCAGGCAGAAACTAATATCTCCAGCAAACATCCGTTTAATTGAACTGTAGTTCTAAGAGGGCTCAAGATAAAAGATCCTCTCAAGGGCGGGAGTGCGTGCCAGCAACAGAACCCACATCACCGACAGGAGCTATCTATTAAATTACTTGTCACATGTCATCTGGTCATTTCCAACAGAAAAGTAGACAAATTTAGAATGTCATGAAGTAAAAAAAAAAAACAGCACTTAGTCGAAAATGAAACATGACAGAGAAACGATTATACATTCTACCTAAGCATTATCCATTAAAAATAACAATTATTGACTATAAATATGGTTTTTCCTTTTAATCCATACAGAAACCTATTTTCTAACTGAACAAATGAATTTTCAAAGTTATAACGTTATTTTTTTTAACTTTAAAATTTTCTTAGCAACTTTAAAACAATTAACCAATCAGTAAAAGAAAAACAAATAAAATAAACTATAATCGGGACATGGGTAGGCATAAAGAAGACAGCACCCAGTGGTGTTCTGACCAGCGAGGAGATATACAAATAGAGCTGCTATTGAGACAAGGCGGGGCTACAGGCAGGTGGGACTAGTATTCCCCCACCACTACGCTACCCAGAGTTAACCCAGTTCCCAACTCACCAACATTATTTTAGACTGCTGGTGATGCAGGTATAGGTAATAAAATTCCTTCAAACACGGTGTATTATTTTTTACTTAAACTTAGTTAATAAAAAGGATTTTTATTGAACATAAAAGTTATAATTACTAATAAAAATTCAAATATTTGAAAGTATTGTGATACTTTTGACGTGGAGTTTATTATAAAAAAGTAATTGCATTTAACACCATCGCGAACTATTTGACTAGGTACAATGAAAGAATTTTGCGTTAGTTACTTACCTATGAAAGCTAAGCTGCTTATCATTTTTAGTCCCAGTCTTGTTGTTCTTACATCCAATTGCAGCACAAAAAGACATACTTAATGTGGAATGAATTTATAAACAAAATAAAAACTCAACGAGAATAGGTTTACGTAAAAAATAAGAAATTAAAAGCAAACACTTGTAACTTTTGAGGTTAGGGTAGTATAGTGGAGGGGGGACGAATCCCACCCCCACTCCTCTCGTGACTGCTCTATTGTATATCTCCTCGCTGGTTCTGACCATCCGATAAAGTAAAATATTACAATGTGATAACTCACATCCAGCTCCTCTTTAGCGTAAGCCGTCACATTTGGGATTCTGTTTTCAACAAATTTCGAACAAGGCTATTAACATGACAATTTAATATATCATAAAATTGTTTGTAGTTATTTGATCTTAATGTGATTGGTGACAGTCAAGATTGTGACAAACAAGGTGAAATTTTACGCCCCATGCTATTTCTACTGTCCATGGAAGACCGCTTCACGTGGTCCACTTGATGTGAGCTTTTTTCAGGCGCCACACTTCTTTCATCTTATCAATGTGCATTTTCTTCCTCTCATCCGACCAATTTGTCCCTGTCTTAAATTTCTTGACCTCTTGGCTCACTTTCCACTTTAGTAATTTCTGGTAAAATATCTGTCATGTATATCTGTGTCTGTTATGCCAGCATCATTTAGATGTTCTGACTTCGGTGATCCACTTCATGTTCTTAATGCTTTCTATGTACATTAGGATCTGTTTAGTCAGAAGGGTGACAGGAATTCTCTCGATATTATATATTATTTAATTTACATTATATATTAAAAAAATTAACTTGTTTTTAAAAAGTATTTACTCATATTTACAACTGTATCCATTAAATAAAATAAGTAAATTTGAGAAAAATGATTACAATTAAATATCAGTACATAGCATGTAAAGAACTAATCACTATTAGCACTTCATTAATTCTACATTAGAAGGTCTCTTGGACATCTTTTTTTCAGACGCCTGGGAGGATTATCGGGAATGGAGTGTGAGGCAAGTTGTGATTCTAATTAGTAACAAATGGAACATTAAGAAATTTATGGATAAGCTTGCTATTGACAAAACGAGGTGCATTGAGGAATTTAAAAGGATTTTGGATTGTAAGGAATGGATACGAGACGAATAGGAAGGTTAAGTGTAGCCCAAGAGCTCAATTCCGCATGTCCTGGACTTATTTGGACCTACTGTCATATAAATAAGTCTTTTGTAATTTATTAGCAGCTTTGAACGCATATCTAGTGAATTTTAGAGGAGTCAGAAACTTCAGGAGGAGCAGTATCTCCTATAAACTTTTAGAGGAGCAGAGCAGTATCTTGTCATTCAATTCTGCTATAATTTAACTAAAATTAGTTCTATTTCAGCCAAAAAACCCGTACTGTGCTGATCACAAAAGAAAAACGCGTCAATGAGAAGCTTTTGGTTTAGATATTGGTGGAGTTAAGATGTGGCTGATTAAATTTAATCAGATATTTTAAATTAAATATCTGCAGATATTATTTCTTGTTTCTTTTTCATTTTTAAATTATTTTTATTATTTATTTATTTATTTTTTAATATTTGTATCATCTTGGTCACATCCAATTCTTGTTATTTTGGCACGCCAAAATAATTTTTTCATTTAAAAACTGGCCGTGTTTATTCATCCTGACTGCACCCCTGACCATTGCATCTCCTTAGTAACAACTCACAGTCAACAATACAATCATCATCATAAATTTAATTTACATTAAATTAATATTTAGCATTCCTGAATTTAATAAAATGAATAAATTGATAAATAGTCATCATATTTCAGTTTTACAAATATTAGATTGTCAAAGCCCTTGTGCATAAAAACAACCCTTAACACCAAATCTCATAATCAATCCAATAAGAATACTTTTGTTCCTACTATTTATTATGTCAATGTTTACTTTGACCAATCCTTTAATTACTTGTGCCTTGAGTTGGGTTTGAAAGGTCATTCACATTTTTAAAGTGCCCGTGCGATTTCAGAGGATTAAAAATACTTTCACAATTGGAGCACAGTAAAACCCGCATTTTCCATTTTCAAAACTAGGCAATATACTTCTTTCTAAATTTTTAAATGGTTTTTAAAAACAAAAAATGGTTGTGGATTCTTGACAAACTTGGTCGATACCGTTATCACTTTATGCATAATAAGAATCTCTGAAAATATAATTCATTGGCAGTGGTTAAATCCAGAAAAAAATATTTCCTCGTGGGAGAGCACTGAAAGCTTTTACCCTTAATCTCTTGAGTGGAAGCGGCAACTATTTTTAAAAAAATAAAAACGAGTTGTGACTCCTGTGGTAAAAAGGACCAAAAACCGAGCATTTTAAAAACTCGATGCGATATTAATGCTTCTGCAAAGTACATCTGTCAGTTAATGAAGATGTAGGTAGTTAGGGTATGCAGTCAGGGATACTACTTTTAATTCAAATATAAATTTAAATTTATGGATCTACGGCCTACAATGGAAGCATTCATCAGGGCTACAAAACAAATAAAAAAATAAAAAAAAGGATTTTATTTAAAAAACACAGGAAAAAAAATTGTCAAGTTAAAAAAAAATAAGAAAGATGAATAGGAATAAATAAACTAAACATTTTAGTTTTACAAAGGTAAAAAAGATAGGATGAAAAAAACAAAAACAAGTGGATATAGATTATGAGTAAATAAAAAAATAATTTAAAACTGTAGGCAGATAAACAATATGTTTTATAAATAAATACATAAAGTACAATTAGAGTGGACAATGCAATCACGGAATGATTAAGACTGAGGCAAAAATAGTATTATAAATTTATAATTTAAATAGAGAAAAGGGCTGGAAAAAGGGAGCAGATGTAATAAATTGTGAGGAAAGTGAAAGATAGCATGAAGTATACATAACAATTCAATTTTAAAATAAAAATGATGGATAATCTACCAGGTATGCAAGTTTAAAATTTCGTTTATTTCTTAAAATATATACACAGTAATTTAAAAAAAAGTATAATATATTTTATTCAAAGTACTGACCCTCGCTTTCTACACATTTTGCCCATCTCTCGGGCAATATATGGATACCATTCCAAAAGAATGCTTCATCTTTATTTGAAATCCATTCATCGAGCCATTTTCGTACGTTTTCGAAATTGTTGAAGTGTTGCTCCGCCAATGAGTGTCCCATCGATGAGAAGAGGTGATAATCAGAAGGCGCCAGGTCAGGTGAATACGGCGGGTGGGGTAGGAGTTCCCAACCAAGCGAAGAAATCGTTTCCTTAGTCAATCTGGCTGAATGTGCAGGAGCGTTATCATGCTGTAGAATGACTTTGGCGTGCCTGTGAGCCCATTCTGGGCGTTTTTCGATCAATGCGTGACTCAAATTGATCATTTGTTGTCGGTAGCGCTCGGTATTGACTGTTTCGCCGGGTTTGAGAAGCTCGTAGTAGACTACTCCCTTCTGATCCCACCACACACACAGCATTGTCTTCTTCCCAAAACGATCCGGTCTTGCACTCGATGTGGATGGTTGTCCTGGCGTTACCCATGATTTTTTTTCGTTTGGGATTCTAAAAATGAATCTGTTTTTCATCGCCAGTTACAACTCGATGCAAAAAAACCTTTCTTTCGTGGCGTAAAAGCAGCATTTCGCACACAGTTTTTCGTTTTTTTTTCCATCTGTCGTTCGTCCAATTCATGTGGAACCCATTTTCCAACCTTTTGAATCTTTCCCATAGCTCTCAGGCGATCGGAAATGGCTTGCCTAGTGCCATTCAACTGTTCTGCCATCATTTGTTGGGTTTGGGTATTGTCTTCGTCTAATAAAGATTGTAATTCGAAGTCCTCAAACTTTTTTGGTCGATTTTCTCGTTTTTGATCAGTAACATCAAAATCACCACGTTTGAAACTTTGAAACCAACGTTCACATGTCCTGACGGTTGGAGCAACATCGCCATAAGTCTCAACAAGAATTCGATGACATTCAGATGCCTTTTTCTTTTGATTAAATAAGAAAATCATGACATGCCGCAAATGCTCTTTATTTGGCTTAAAATTAGACATTTTTAACACCAAAGAAAGGTATGATACGTCCACGTAAACGACTTAAAAACAACTGACTTTTGTAAACAAATGACTAACAAACAAAATAGCGTTTAGAGATAAGCAAATCCTTCAATAGGCTAAGAGCGCATTCTATTGGAATTAAAACGACATTTTAAACTTGCATACCTGGTAATAGATAATAATCAATGAAGAAATCGAGCGTATTGAGCAGAGAAGGAAAATAAAGTTGTTTTTTTTTAAACTTGTCAATTTTTTATATATTCACTGACTCTTTTCGTCATATTTTTTTGTTTTTCTTTTAGCTCAGATGAAGGCTTATATCTGCGCCAAAACGTCGGAACAATAAATTAAAATTCATATTTTAATTGTGTATCTATGACTGCATACCTCAACTACTCTTCATAATTTCTTTAATTCATCACCATCGTCTACCTATTCCCTATTCAAATTAACAAAATTATAGTGCACCTCTAAACATGTTCATCATTAATGAAAATATATGTACACAGAGGTTTGATACTTCATAGAGGATTCACAAACAATTATGTAAACAAATTTTTCAATTCAACGAACAACGACAGTTCATTTTAGATCAATTGAGTAACTCCATGAAATTTTATGCAGTGTGAGAACATCCGTATAAATTGTGTGGTGCAACGTAAGAGGGTGATGCTGCTTCGCCTTTATTTAATTTTCTACCGGATGGACTACTTGTTGATTCGCACGACACTAACCTCGCTTTTACTACAATTTTCGCTATGTCACAAACTACCAAAGTATAGTAAGCCGGAACTACTTTATATATATATATATGTGTGTGTGTGTGTGTGTGTGTGTGTGTATACTCTCACCCGCCCAAGCATAAATACATTTATATATGAACGACCATTATAGAAATACATCACATACATAACTCCACAAAACTAACTTCACCAACTTTCTTACAAACTTAAAATAACTCACTTGTACTAAGATGAATTATTTAGTTTGGCGAAATCCTATCTAATTGAAGGGAGTACATGGTCACTATAACCAGAAATTTTATATCAAAAACACAAGGAAGAACATAAACGGAATACTACAAGTTAAAACTGAAGTAGAGATGTGAAGATAGCTTTAATCTTTAGACTGGCAGTCAAGGTGTTTTCATTTTATTTCTATTATTTTCTTCTTTTTTTTTCAATTTATTCATTCATTTTACTTTATACTTTGATAATTTTTAAAAGTAAATTAATACAGTTTAAATAATGCGTTAATGTGAATTATAAACAATATATCTACATAATTTATTGTAATCAGTGAAAAAACATTACATTTCTCAGAATCTGATGTAGACACGTTTAATTAGAATGCTAATTATAAATTTTCCAAGTATCTGATGGTATCCTTTCCAGCAATTTGTTTTACCCAGGCAACTGATATTTGAGTTATAGTTTTTTTTTTTTTTTTTTTTTTTATGTTTCCTTATTTCTCTTTTATTGTGTTTCTTTCTTTATGTTTATGTTTATTTTATTTTGTAAGGCATATTGTGTATTTCTGTACTTGAATTTGTATATATAATTAAACATTTGTTATATAATTAATTTCAGTTTACACCTTCTCCAAAGTTTATTAAAAATATAAGTTGACTTTTTTTTTATTTGTTGTTAAACGTGTCCTCAAACAAAAGTTACGAGTTATATCAGCCATTTTGGAAATACAGTTTTTTTTTTGACAGAACAGATATAAAAGTTAGATGTGTTTTTTGATGATATTTTCAGCTCTGTTGGTTTTAATTGGATCAAAAATTTTACGAAAGTTTCCTAATCAGAAATTCAATGGAGAATATTTTTTGCTGAACAATAATACTCGCTAGGACCTACTTTTTAAGAGCTATATTGTTTTGAATGTAAAAAGACACGTTTACCTACATTTTTTAAGTGTTGCGGCTTTTATGACACGCTTTACATATGTTCTGTTTGTGCTGCTCGGGTTTGAAATTTGACGATAATTTTCTAATCAGAAATTTATTAAATAATATTTTTTGTTATATAACGTTTGTCACCAGGACCTACCGTTTAGGAGCTATATGAGTTTAAATGAAAAAAGTCATATTTTGCCTACATTTTTTTAAAATTAGAAAATTAAGCGACAGTTTCCTTATCAGAAGCCGTA
Source organism: Euschistus heros (assembly GCA_003667255.2). Lineage (NCBI taxonomy): Eukaryota > Metazoa > Arthropoda > Insecta > Hemiptera > Pentatomidae > Euschistus > Euschistus heros. The sequence goes on along the minus strand of RCWM02000151.1, from coordinate 273,958 downwards.
GATATAAAATAAGGAGACTATAGATAGATGCATCTATGATCTATTATTTTTCTTAATCAGGAAGCAATTGTTTTATCAGATACAGTTGATTTAGAAATATAAAACGAAGTGTATATAGATAGGGTAATCAAGTAATGTAATCAAGAAATCACAATAAAATTTTATTAATTCATAAAAAAAAAATTTTCTCTTCAACGATTTTTTGGTGGTTGAAAAAATACAATGAACTACAAAAAACACAATTTGAATAGTTTTTATTCAAAACCATATATATTTGAAAGAGCTTGGCGTAACCTTTAAAACTGCAAATGTACTTTATTAAATCCATTTATATTTTAGAATGAACAGATACGGTACCGAAGGTACAATTCCCACCTCGGTTCCGTAGTTGTCCAGCGTTAAGTTTCAGCCATCACACTCTGGCTAGAATAAGTTGTTGATCAGAAGTGTAACATCATGCCCTAGTAAGTGTATGTAAAAACGTCAAGCCTTAAAAAAACTATCAAGATTATTAAATTAACAAAGCAGCAATATACTTTAATCTTTCCTGATTTTGAATCAGGGCGGGCAATACCGATTGATCGTAGTCCACAGGCATTGCAACATTTAGGTTCTCACTCTGCCTTCATTGGCTGTCATGCCAATGCGGTTCTTGACATCCTCTTAACATAAGCTTTAGAATGTAAAGAGGACGAGTTTGTTTATACATATTTGAAATTCATGCCGCACTAGAATGTGGGTATCATTAATATATGATTAAAAGCAGGATCGAGTGACTTAAGTAATAGCCTAATCGGCATTTAAGCATCTCAAGTGCTTACTTTCAAGCTATAGATTAATAACGGTTTTAGCTTGAGACCCAACCTACTAAATTTAATAACCAACTTCCATCTCCCTTACTTAGCGATCTTGATATTGTGATATGCAAATATCGAAAGTTTCGCTTTATTAAGAAGACAGTAAGCCAAAATTTCTTGAAATTTATTCTGAATTGAATGGGTTGGTTGATAAAGGGGTTACCTCAATTTTTTTTAAAAAATACCTTCTAGTTCAATGGAATCATTTTCAATTTTATTCCTCAACATTTGCATTTATTATCCAATCAACAAAGTTACATGTTTTAGGATATTATACCATCTTCAGACTTTTTTTTTTCACAGTGTTAACACACCAGGTCATAACTTAAAACTGATTTATTTTAACCTAATAAAAAATAAATCTGTTTTAGTTATGATGTGTGTTAACGCTGTGAAAAAGAATAGTCTAAATATGGGATAATATCCCGAAACGTGTAACTTTGTTGAGTGAATAATAAATGAAAGTTTTGAGGAAGAAAACTGAAAATGAGTATATAAAAATAAATTATATGCTCCTTGAATAAAGAATTAAGAATTTAAACATAAATTATTCATACTTGAGCGGTGTTACATAACCCCTTCATCCACCAAACGCTTCAATTCAGAATATTATAGGGTAACTTTGATTTTTTTTATTAAATATTTCGGATTGTACTTATTCAAATCCTTAACTCAATAATTGATTGATGGTAGATTTTGGCAATAAATTAATAAGACAACAACAACTCTTGTTATTATGATTAGTTTTTGATAGGAATGAATGAAATAAAATTATTTTTACTATTTAAAAAAAACTACATGGGTCTCAGGTAAAGTACTTAGGTAAGGATGTACTGTAACTAAGCCAATGGTTGTGAAAGGAGATTTGGCTGGAATCACACTCAACCACCAGGTTTTTCCCCCCAATTAAGAGTACACAGTTTATAGAGGCTGGGTGTGTCCCGGGGGGAACTTAGAAGTCGATCCACGGATGAAACAACAGACAATAAATTTTCTGCCTTCAGCCTGTCTCAAACTTGAGCCCGGGAGCGTAGAAGTCGTGTGCCTCACCCACTGAGATGCCACGCCTCCCATTTTTTATAATAATAGATATAAAAATAAATAAAAAGAGACATAACGTCAGATCATACCTGTTAGTCATATTCATAGAAAATATTTAATAATGAAACAACAAAAATGTTTAAAAATATATTTATTCATGTAAAAAAAAATAGTTGACAATTGCTATCTTCTCTGCATCTGGTGAAGGTGACGAATTTTCTTTAGTCTCTGAATTCTCGAATATCATTTAATGTGATATGCTGTTTTCTGGACATTTGATAATAAAAAAAAGTTAATAATAACATTAATGTAAAAAATTACAAAAGAAAAAATAAAGGCTAATTTAAGAGATTTATGGGATGCATTCAAGCTGGTTACCACCAAACAAGGAGGAAACAGTCTGTACTAGGGAGTTAAGATAATAAATAGAAATAGGAAATTATTTTGTTTTCTTTTTTAATTTATTTTGAACGTGTATAAAATGTGTAAATATTTTTATGTGTTATTTTAGAAGCAGGACGAGCAGATCAGCCTGACCAGCGATGCACCGACCAGTTCGATCCTTACGCTTCACTTCGACTATACACTTATCGATAGCTCATTCCTATAACCTAAAACATCGAAATAAATCGGAACAAGGTTGGAATCGATAAAAGATGTTCTGGGTGCGTGAATTTATTCGTGACCTCACATACGAAACTTTGATCGAGTCCAGTAAAATACACATGCGAGGACGCTAAAAAACACGTAATTTTAAGAAATCCAAGTTTTTTGCCACATTATTCGCTATAACTCCGAAGCTACTCGTCCGATCCAAAATTTATTTTTTTCATCTCAAAAAGGCTGGTTGAATTTACTATTAGACCTTATATACTAAATTCTGCTTCGATTCCGAAAAAAAACATTTACATCTTGCTGTAAGTTGTGACGTGTTCAATATAAATTAACATATGATATACATTCATATTGGGAATTTAATGTTGTACAAATTTTATCCTTACGACATTCCTCTAAAATAAACGAGTAAGTATCTGGAAGACAAAAATATTCAAAAAACTTGAGTGAAAAAGTTTTTTTCTCGAAAATTACAACTTTTACAGAGCCGGTAGCATGAAAACGGTCCTGTTCTTCGTAAATGTGTACATGATCAAACTTGTAGCAAAATTTATTATTATTATTATTATTTATTGGCACTACGTCCCAAGTTGAGACTTGGCCTGCTCCAACATCGACCGCCAGTTTTCCCGATCAAGTGCTGCTGCCTTCCAATTTCGGGTACCAAGCAGAATCCTGGCATCAGTAGCTACGGAATCTTCCCATCTAAGCTTCGGACGACCAACTCTTCTTGTTCCGTACACCCGCTCACCTAACACCCTCTTTGGAATTTCTTCATGGTTCATCCTTATTACGTGACCGGCCCATCGTAATCTGGCTAGTTTAATGACATGCACAATATCAACATCCTTATAAAGGTCCTTTAGCTCATTATTTGTCCTTCCTCGCCAGGTTTGATTAATGCATACTGGTCCGAATATTCTTCGGAGAATTTTCCTCTCAAACCTCAGGAGTGACAATTCGGTTGCTTTTGTCATTGTCCACATTTCTGAGCCATAGGTAAGGACTGGGCGGATCAGCGTCTTATAAATTCTAAGCTTTGCAGCCCTGGACAGAGCTTTGCTTCGGAGATATTTTTGTAGTGAGAAATAGCATCGATTTGCTGAGAATATGCGTCTGTTTATTTCTTCTGCGATCCTATTTTGGGAATTGACTTGGGCCCCTAGGTACACAAATTCTCGTACCTTCTGGAATTTGTGAATCCCTATTTCGACATTTCCTTCTTGCTCCTGTTGTTGGTTTGATGTAGTCATATACTTTGTCTTCTCGTTGTTCACTGTGAGTCCCATTCTTGCAGCCGAGACCTCTAGTGCTTCGAATGATGTAGCTACATCTCTCCATGTTCTACTCATAAGGTCTAAATCGTCGGCATATCCAAGAAGCTGAACAGATCTATTCAACAAGGTCCCTACTACCTGTATTCCTGAATTTCTCACAGCCTTTTCTAAGGCTATATTAAAAACAAGGCAAGCCAGGCCATCACCCTGCCTGACACCAGTCTCTGTAGTGAACCCTCTAGACAAATCTCCACCAACTTTAACATAAGAGATATTGTTCTCCATTGTCATTTTTACTAGTCGAACAAGTTTATGGGGTATATTCATTTCTAACATGGCTATATAAGCTTCCTGACGATTTATGGAGTCATAGGCCTGTTGGAAGTCTATGAAGACATGGTGCGTGGGAATCTGGTATTCTGCCGTCTTCTCCAGTAGTATCCGGAGGGTAAAGATCTTTGTAGCAAATTTAATCAGGTTTAATTTTGTACAGAAAATATTTTTCAATGTAATGCACCGATTTCGAGTTATAAGCGAAACACTTAAAATTGGAACATTTAAAACCCCCCTTCACCCGATTACAAACCCCCATACATTGTAAAATGTATGGAATTAACATTTCCAAAAATAATACGGAAACATATGTATGTACACTATTTAAAACAGATTTCAAAATCAATATTATAACTCTCAGTAATGTATTTAATAAGTTACAATAAGTTCTACCTGTGTAACCGTTAGTTCAAAAAACCAAAGTTAACAAAGGCAATCTGTGGCGAATCTTAATGACATTAAATCTTGAACCACCATCTTTGAAAAATGCATCGTAATCGAAGTGGATAATACGTTTAAAACAACGGATTAATAACATATTTTTTCTGTTACTAAATCATTTTAATTTATGTTTAGATTTCTTTGTATTAGGCCTGATTTTTAAACAGTCAAACAACTTCGCCGGTTAAGCTGTCCTCAGAAAAAGTATAAATGGTTGAGAGAGGTTGTTTATCAGATGGACACTCAGAATAAATGAAGCTACATATTAGTTTTTAGAGTACAGATAATAAAGAAGAGGACTAAATACACCACAAACCACCTTGAGGAACACCTTGAAATTTATAATGAAGAAAAATATAGAATTTTGAATAATACTTTTGTCTACAGTAACAGAATTGAAAAATTAAAATACAATAAAAAAATAAAAATAATAGGACATGCACATTCAGAAGAGACAAAATCAATAATTTAGAATTCATTCGCAAACCATGCAGTATTTTTAATAAATATTATTTCTAAAAAGGCGTTAGGAAACAATTAGGTAGTTAAATCAATTAATTTGATGTGACTTTTGGACATGTTTATCTCATAATTTAGAAAAAAGAAAATAAAAAAAATAAATAAATAAAACTGGATTGGTCTTGAACCATTCCATTATTTCTAATAATTCGTAAGTGTTTTATTTGAGACTGTTTTCTGCGTGATGTGTAAGTCCCACTCCCGACTAGTGGGCCATGGAAAACCACATTAATGGAAAATTCATTTTAAAATATATATATACTCCTTTAATGAGAAGGAAAAAAAAATTCCTTTTATAATATTTATAAAACAAAGACTATATTTGCCTAATTAGAGTGTGTTTAGGAAATATTGGATAAGTTTAATACTTTTGGTAGGTTTCATATAACCCAACTTTCCTACGAATCTAAAGCTAAAATTGTAATAAAGAAGAAATAAACGATATTTTTATTCAAAGAATACATATTTAATATTTGCAGCCTTTAGAAAAGAAATACTTTCAATCTAGAGAAGCCGGTATGTTTGAATATTAAGTCAATATCATCAAAGCAATAGGAGAAATAAGAAGACGGTAAAAGATATTTTATATGCAAAGGCTTGGACCCTTTTGTACGGAAGGTCGAGGCCTCAACTGAAATTATTTCCTTTCTTATCAACAAATCCAATCCATCCCTTCACGTTGAGGAAAAGTTTTTTTCCTCTGTGAGGGAAAACTTTGTAAAAACCTCTTTACACGAAATATTACGAGGATCTAAATAAAATTATAACATTTATTAAAACTTTTATCAATTTTAATAGCCAATTCTACCGCGTCACGGTTTTACAAACAAAAACATTGGATTCTTAAGAAGAAAATGAAAAACCTTTTTAGAAATAATTTCAAAACCCCTCATAAATCTTAGCTTATTAAGCAAGTGGTCAATAGATCAGCTTCCTTTGTGCGTGCCGTTGAAAAAATGTTCCACAGAATGTTCCTTTCTTGAGAGAAAAAAAAAACGAAATGAAATTTACTTTCAGCCGTATATAATATCTAATGATAGACATCGTATCAATCTATTGAATCATTATTAATAAAGTATTTATTAATTAATAAAATAAATGAAAAAAGAATTATATGTGAATTTCCAATCTCCCGAAAACCATCACTGAAACACGAAATATTATATGTTATGTATTAAAAATATGAATTGGTCATACATCATATTTTACATTTCACAACTTAAAAACTCAGCTTCCGCTAATATTCTTTTCCAATCCATTTATTTAACAATGCAGGAAAAGAAAAAAAAAAACCTTTTTAAACTAAAGAACAACTGAAATACAGATCTGCATTAAGAACTCCCAATTTATTATGTGAAAGACGTTGTATATGTTCCTCAAATTCTTGTTGAAAGCCCTCACGATCATAAGCTCTTTCAAAAGCCAATTTAAAAATACTTACAGACTTCTCTTGAGCTAACAAAGTAAAACATCGATTTAGAATTCAATATCTCAGAATTTCAAGCTAACATCAATACATGCCAATAAATAAATAAAAAATTATTTAAAAATATTTAAATTAATTTAAAATCCTTACCAGGATTTTTTTTTTAAATCTTAAAAAAACTATGCCAAGAATCAGTATTTAAAATTATACATAAGAACATGTTTTCTATTGTTCACCCCTTTTATTGGCGTTAAATCATTGGTAGACTAACAGGCTCCAAGACCCGAGTTCGAGTCCGGCTGAAGGTAGAAAATTTATATTCCGTTACTTCACCAGTATATCGACAAGGAGGTCGGGAAATAAGAAAAGGGGTTTTCTTAGTTGGGAAAAATCTAGTGGTTGAGTATGATTATGGTAAATCTCCTACTTTGACAACCGTTGGACTAGTAAATCATTACCAAATTACTGAACACAAGGCCCTTAACGGGTTCTATTAGTATAGGTTAGGTTTAATTCATTGGTTACGCGTGATAATGGCAAGCACGTGATCAACATATGTTTCGGAGTACCTGTGATCCAGTGAGCGATCAGCAAGCATCCCATATTCTAACCGAGAACATGTCTGGAATAAACTTCAGAAACGTTTGGTAGGCCTTTGCTAGAAATACTAAAAGAAGCTGAATTGAAAGAGAGGAAAACAATTCTCCAACATTTCCAAAAACAGGCGTACCACAATAAACCCCCCTCCCCCCCAAAAAAAACCATTATTAAACACAGGAAACGAAATAACTATCAATAAAAGCTAATAAAGACGTAAAATTTAAAATTATTTAAACAATTAAATATCGTTCTATTAAATCGAGTAAAAATATTGTTTTTATTTGTTGAGCCTATTACATTATAGAACCTACTATTCTTATGAAATTCAACTATTTACGGTTGCTGCGATATGTTTGACAGGGGAATCATAAAGTTTATATTATAAAATCGTACTGTAAAAATTTATATATATATATATATATATATATATATATATATATATATTTTATATATTTTTTTTTTTTTTTTTTTTTTGTTTATGGTTATAATTATCCTATGAAATGAAAATGAACCTCTAACTTATGGGACTTTTGCGTTGACATAAGAAAAACACATAATAATAAAATTCACCAAACCATCATCAAACCTATTTGGACTTATGGACTTGAAGTGTGGGGGACAGCAAAAAAGTCGAATATCATTCGCATTCAATCCTTCCAATCCAAAATCCTCCGAACTATAGTAAATGATCCTTACTATGTTTCCAACAAAACACTACATAACGATCTCAATATACCACACGTCCTCGACCTCATACCTCTTAAATTTTCGAAATTCCATCGCAACCTTTCCTTTCATCCTAACCCTCTGGCTCAATCTTTATCCAGCTCCACCCATCCTGATAATCCACCTCGCAGACTAAAACGGCAGTGGACCCGAGATCTTTTGTAAAATTTATTTATTATGGAGTTCTGGCAATGACCAGCTTCTCTACTCATGTCCGGCGTGAATGTACTATAGCGCTCTCACTCAGCCTCTACTGGGTTTTTTACACCAGTGACGCAGCTGAGAGAGAAGAACTGGGACCTCTCTATGGTCTGGAGGGAGGGGTCTGGGGGGGTCCCTAGGATGAGTGTGTATTGTAAATAAAGTACGATTGTGTTTTTAACTTCTAATTTAATTTTGTTTTATTTTTTATCACTACTATTTATTTATTTTTACTTACTCAATATTTTATTTTTTCTTATTTTAGTATTTCATTTTATTTATTTGAATATTGTTCATGTATAGGAAGTTCTTTCTGTTATCTTTATATTTATTTTATTTTGTATATATAATTTTTTTTTCTCTATTAATTTTTTTTTCTCTCTCTTTTTGTACATAATGTGTGAATTTAATCATATGCCATCTATATTACTTATTGCCCACATTTGTGGCAGATTGTAATATTTACTCAATAAAAGTTCTATATATTTAAAAAAATAATAATAAAATACAATAATAATAAAAAATCATGAACTTTTTGAGTGTTAATATAAATAAAGTAAACGTGAAAGGAACATCCAGATTTCAACACATTTAATTTAATTTATTCAATATTAATTTACTTTCAATATGCCCTACTTTAAAACAGATTTCTTTTGGGGAGGAGAGGAAAGAAAAACGTGGATATCATTTTTCATTATAACTTAAAAATATTAAGTAAGTTCGAAATAAAAATTTCACATTTATCAAGATCTTTTTTTTAAGCTCCTTGACGAAACGCAGGAATATAAAATGTTTTCAAAAATCAATTTGAAATTCTCAATTCCTCACTGACTGGGAAAAACAATAAATCATGGATATGTCTATCTATAATTGATTCGCCTTTCTGAGAATTAAAAGGATCAAATTATAACAATCGATGATGATTCGAAATAGACAAAGTTGAGAGAAAATAGCGGTTCCTATCGTAACATTTATCATTCAAAACAATATAGCTCCTAAATGGTAGGTCCTAACCACTAATGCCAAAAAACAAAAATATCCTTTATTAAATTTCTGATCAGGAAACGGTCAGCAAGTTTTCGATGCGAGCGATATCAGAGCTAGAGCGTGACAAATTGAATGTGAAAAAAAACGTTACACCAAAAAATTATAGACCCTCCAGCGAAAAGACATGTCAAAAAAACTTGGATAAAACTAGGCTGTGGAGGATCTTACATGTAAGATAATTTTACGAAAACTTTTATAGCAATAATTCCTGACATATTATAAAAAAAAATGAAGCAACAATTAAGAATAAGGTTATATAATCCAGGGATAAAAGAATTTATATAAGATAATCTCTCATATGAATATTAATCTTTGTAACGTGGTTTTCTAAAATTGACTCCACACGCAATGCTTCAACTAATCTTCCAGAAGCAGTCAGTTTAACTAAGCACACCGTTGCGTGGGTAGTCTTTAACTTTAACTAAATATATCGGATTAAAATCGACTTTTATCTATTAATTAAGAGTAATAATTTAATTAAATAAAAAAATTAGTTTGAATAATTATGAATGATGAAAATTACATTTAAACTATGGAATAAAATAACTGAGAAAACAGTCATATCTAAAACTATATAACATAGCGTGTAGGGTGTACGCGCCTTCAGAACGCGAGAAGGAGTACTAAATCTCCATTTGGAGAGAAAAAAATTAACTAATCTAAATTTGCTGAGGTTTTACAGATAGCGTTACATAAATGCTTTTAGAGCGGCTTTTCTGGTCAACATTCGTAAAATCGTTGTAGCATACCGGCTCACCTCCTCACCTTCTCAAGCTACGCCTCCTTTTCAAAGAAGCTCCATACACCAAAACATTTTAAAAAAGTAAGAGAACGAATGGTCAGGAATGCAGTCATGTAAATAAACACGTCCAAGTTTTTTAACAAAATCATCTTCAGGGCTAAAATAAAAAAAATAGATGTGGCCAAGATGATACAAAAAACTAAATATTAGATAATAAAAATTAAATAAATAAATAAAAATAATTTTAAAAAATGAAAATATAATAAATAATTTTTATTTATTTACTTAAATTTTTTTTAAATTGGTCACATCCAATTTTTCTTATTTTTGCACTGAAGAAGACCTGGAAGGCAGGTCGAAACGTCGGCACTCCAAAAATAAAGTTTTTTTAATATAAAAACTTGGACGTGTTTATTTACTTGACTGCATCCCATGACTCTTTCTTCTTTTACTTACATAACATCCTACAGTCAACTATAGAATCCTCATTTTGAAAAGTAAATTAATTCTTGATGATTATTAACATATTAGCAACTATAAAAATCATCCACACCCAGCTAATCACAAAATCATTCAAAAGAATACAGAAAAGTTGATTTAAAAAAATATTAAAAAAATTATAAATAAAACATATCTCTCGCATATTGCCAAACATTAAATCTGATCGACAAACCAGAACTTCTTAATCTATCATTCTGGTAATTTTCAATGTGTTTTTATTCCTATTATTCAATTCCCCTCCCATCACATATTAACACTATTTTATCTCCATTTTCTCCTCTGTAACATACACTATTGCACTAGCTCTCTTCTTTTTGATTCAATTTTGAAAATTTCCTTTCACCAAGATTCCAGTCATTAGCTTAGTTTTCTGCCATTAAAGAACTTTTCCGTCCCTTTTTCAAACCTACTTTTGTCTAGCGTCTTCAACGCTTAAGTAAGCATTTTTTATCTACACCTAGTTCATTAATATTTTTTTTTTTCATCTCTGCTCTATAATTCTAGATTTTTCTATTAACTTATCCTGTTGTCTCCATCATTTGAGCCATTACCTCCATTTCACCCTTAGTATTAATCGCATAGTAATATAATTGTATCTAATTTGTTACATAATTCCATCTTATTGTTTACATAATTTTATCATAATGGATATGTATTATATTTTCATATTGTTTCATTATTTACACATTATGAAAACTCTTTGTTTTAAAACTAAATATTTTTGTTTCAGTTACTTCATTGATTTCGCTTTGTTTATTTATTTAGGTTTAGCAATAATAAGAACTCTTGTTGTATTCCTTCTATTTTATTTTATTTTTTTTTATATTTCATAGATCTCTCTTATTATCATACTTTGTATCTTAAATATAATCTTATAAATATTAATCATGTTTCTGACAAAGCTTTATTATTTTGTTTTTCTTGAAATTCTGATAAAGGCTTATCAATAACTGCAATCCGAAACGTAGGAATAATAAATTAATGTTCTTTTATTATGTTTTTTAGATCACCACATATCCAAAGCATCTTCTATTTCAAAAATTAAAAATGTAAAAAAAAAAAATATATCAGTGATACGGAGGAATAATGTTTTCATATACTTTATAATTATAATATATACAGCAGGATAGGAAATTATTCTACATAGGTATTGTGTGGATGTTGCTAAATACACTTATAATATTTTTAGACCAAACTAATATTAATAAAACATAAACCATTACATTAAATCAAGGAATTGGTGGTCTATGACATTTAAAGAATAAGGGTCAACAACAACAAAAAAATCTTAGGGGATGTGGTCAGCAATCACGCTCAACCGCCAGGTTATATCCCCAATTAAATGTACCCACTTTATTGAGGCCGAGTATGCTCCAGGAGGGTCTCCAGACCCTAGAGTCGATCCACCGCCGAAGAAACAGAAATTAAATTTTCAGCCTTCACCCGGGCTCTTATATACATACACAAATAAACCTATTAATAAATAATATGGGGGACTCAATGGCCGAGAAGATCGTGGGTTCGAATCCCACCTGGGCGGGTTAAAATTTATATCGTGGAGGACCCATGAAATGAATCTTGACTTTCCCACTCAAGCCAGTATAGGACTTCAATGGAAGCCTTGCCCCCCCCCCCCCCCCCCCCCCCCCCCCCCAAAAAAAAAACACCTTACTTAAATATTTTTAATTAAAAAACTCTAAAAAATGCGAAGAAAAGTGAGAAGAAAAAGGAAAACATAATGAAAAATGAACTGTTTCCCAAATGATGGATTTCCAAGCGAATATTGTGAGCATCAATCAAACCAGCGAAAAGAAATAAAATAATAAAAATTGAAAAAACAGGAAAAGAAAACAAAACATTAAACATAGAATTACCATATTTCACTTCAGAATTCAAGATCCATTAAGACTGAAGATTTCCCGCAATCCTGATTTATTTAATTTAGTAACAGAATCCAAGAAAATCTCTCTCTCCATCGTTCTCTCTTAAGAATTGTAGAAGCGTGGCAGCTTACTTTAAAGGAGGAATAGCATCTTAATTATTTAATACAGAAAATAAATAAAGCAATTGACTAAGAAACGCTCTGATCACATATATATATATATATATATATATATATATATATATATATATATATATATATATATATATATATATATATATATATTTTAATCTATTCCTTGATATTCACAAATGAAACAATATACATCAAGTAAATGTGAGGAAACATTATTACAATAACATCAATAACTTATAACGAAACTACCCGTTAGTAGCTACAAGACCATACGAATATGTCACTTCTCATTTCAACAAATTGATTTACTTCCTGTATTTTAAGATGGAGTAATGAAAACAAATGTGACTATCGAATAAGGTACGGATTCCCGTATTCGGCAAGATTTATGACAAAGACAGTTCTCACGTAAAAAAAAAAGATGATCTATAATTTTAAGTCGATATACAAATGCAGCATTTGGAAAATGAGAGTTGAAATCATCTCTAATTGTAAGTAACGTCATAATTTATTTTTGATTCTACTTACATGATGAGTAAATAGTTTTTATTAATATGAGCTAATTTGTTGACTTATTAACATTGCTCACTATTAAAAGTTATTATAATCTTAAATTTATAGGATGAAAATCTCTGAAATCTGTTCATTTTCCATTTTTTTCGAATGGGCCCGCAGAGGACCACGTGTCAATTTCAATTCTTTCTCCCTTGTTATTTTCTTTTCCTCCAGTATGCTTTCATCAGTTCACAATGTTTCCTCTTTCTGTCTTTAGACCATTTTGCACCAGTCCTTTTCACCAACCTGCCTTGGAATCCTTCTATTTTGAATACTTTTTGCCGAAAGTCTTCTCTATTATTTCTTCTATTTTTATGTTGTTTTTTTCTAAATCCCTTTTTACTTCATTGACCCAGCTTGTTGATTTCTTACCCCATAGATATCTGAAAATCTTACTTGTCAATCTACTATCTGGCATTCAATATAAATGTCCAAAAAACATCAATCCTCTTTTTCTCATTACATCTGATATATTTTCTGCATTTTGATAAATTACTTTGTAACTTCCAACCTTCTACAGTGTTTTGTGGGCCTAATATATTCTACATGATTCGCCTTTCTAGTATTTCTAATTTATCTGAATTATAGGTTAATGCCAGACATTCACTTGCATATAGGCATTCTGGATCCACGACTGTGTTGTAATGCCTTATTTTTTTCATTATTGGATAGGCATTTTTTATTGTAAAGATCTTTGGTAATATATTAATTGGTAATATTTTCTCTATTGCAGATTTTTCCAAACCATTTTCTTGGATTATTTCTCCTAAATATTTGAATTTTTTTACCATCTTTATTTGGCCAATATCTGTTTGGTCTGTTCATTATTTATATCAATTTAAAAACAGTTTAATTGTATAAAGAAAATATCTGGAAATTTAACTAATAACAATAAATGATTTATTCATATATTTCTTACGATATATATATATATATATATATATATATATATATATATATATATATATATATATATATACATATATATATACACTGCCGGTCAAAAGTTTGAGACCACCCTGAGCCAAAGTATGTAAATTTAAAAGTTTAATATCTTTAATATCGTTCCGCCTCTCTTTTTTTATCTAATTTTATGTTGATGTTTTTATTTATAAGTAAAAACACTTTGTTTCACTTTTGAGATTTTCTCCGTAATAAATCAATTACGAGCTATTCCACGCAGGAAAAAAAGGAACTTAGTTCATAAATATCTAATAAAATTTGAAATGGCTCAACAAAAATTCCCGCTGCCTCCATTTAATATGAATGGGAGATTTTCGTTTCTCAATTTTTAATTCAAATTTCAAATTTTTAATCCAAGGTTATTCTGTCGGCAAACGAAATTGTTGGAATTAATATGGAAAATACAGTTTGTTTTAAATTATGTATTGAAAACTTAATTTTAATTTCTTCTCTTAAAGGTAGATGAACTTTAAAGATCTTGGTATAAACTATATAAATGCGTTTAATTTTATTTAAATCCATTTATTTTTCACCTAACATCAAACTTTTAAATTTACTGGTATCGTTTCAGGATGGTCTCAAACTTTTGACCGGCAGTGTATATATATATATATATATATATATATATATATATATATATATATATATATATATATATATATATATATATATATATTAATATCCAATAAATATGAAATTCCCACTCGTTATATAATATATATAATAAGTGGACAGGGAGAAAGGACATAAATTCGAAGAAATAAGGTATATTAAACTTCTTAAGAATGACAACAAAGCGAAACATTTTCTCGAATTACATTTAGGAGTAATTGGAATTCTCTGCCACTGATGTGCATTCCTTTTCATATTAAAAACAAATTCTAAGGAAACATACTATTTAAATGTGTATGTGTTATGTGATATATACATGTTGAAAAAATACAACATTAATATCAGTAATATAATGGTGATATAAAATATTAAATAATCCTTGAAAAAAGATTAATACGTTTTTAAGTATATTGGATACATATTAAATTGGACCTCTACTTATTATTTAAAAATCTGAAAAATGTTTTCTAGTAACGTAATTTTTTTTATTTTTTTTATTTCATTTATGTTTAATGAGTAGAAAAAATAAAACTATATCTATATATATATATATATATATATTATTTTATTTTTGAAGAGAAAAGATTTGACCCGGTCGGGATTCGAACCCGAGTTTCCACCTCTCTAGCGTGGCGCCTTATCCAACTAGGCCACCGGGGTCTTATCCGAACCAGGCAAATCTTCTCTCTTCAGTGATCCATAAAAAAAATAATATATTTAATAATATATATATATATATTAATAATATATATATATATATATATATATATATATATATATATATATATATATTTTCCTTTAGAGCTAAGTATGCTTTGTACTTGAGGTAATTTTTGTGTGTTCGGAAGGTGAAAGTATCTTTGCAAGACTTCAGGCTGCACTTCCATGCGCTTTATTGTTCATAGTTTTATTTTCTAAAAGCTTACACTACTAACTACATTGACGAAATGATTTGCACTAAAAATTAATATCAACCGATACTAATTGATTGAAGGGTTGGGAAGATGAAGGGGTTATGTATCAAAAAGTAACTTTGAGTAATTTTATTTTAAAGTTTTTTGTTTTTTTTATAAAATTTTCCTTTAGCAGGAAAATGTTGCATAGTCCCTTCATGTTCTCTATATCTCTGTTCCTAGTTGTAAAATATTCAGATTTTGCTGCCTAACACTTCTATACACAACCCCTTCATTCACTAAACCTTTTAATTAAAAAATAACAATGCTTCGAATTTTCATACCTTAGTTTTATGTGTTTAATACCTAAGATTGGAATATGTTATTATGCCTAAAATTGCGTAAGGCGTTTATGAAATGAAGTTTTTTTTTTCTTTCTTTTTTTTTCTTTGATAAGTTTACGGAAAACAATAAGCAAGATTAGGATTAGAATCTTCTATACTTCAAAAATACGAACCCTATTATTTAATTTTGACATTACATATTTATTTATACTATTTACTGTTGTTCGGTACTACGACAGAAATGAATATAGATTATAAGTAAAAAAAAAGAAACAAATTAAATTTAAAAAAAAATTTTACTTTCTCTTGTTATTATTACTAAACAAAATATTTGAATTAAATTATTTATTTATACTAATATTTTTCTGTTTATTGTCTGTTATAGACGAAAATAAAGAAACCATTTTAGGAATGCGATATTAAAATGTAGACTCGCATAAAATTCTGACCTCAATATGCTCCGACCTTGTGTTAAGCATCTGTTGAAGATCTGACAGTCAATGAAGCCCAGCAAGACAATAGACTTCCATTCCTCTACACTTCAACCAAGTCATCCAGAGAAAATACCCTCCCACTGTATTCAGTTTAGTTCAAAATTTTAATAGTAACTGAAACCTGATTTATTTCGTTAATTGTTTAATTAAAATAGCTTCTTTTCCCGTCCACTTAAACTTAAAAAAACGAATTCTAAAAAAAAAATATAAATAAAGAAATAATCGATAATATAAATAATGTATAATATATAATAATGTATAAATGATGTTTCGATACTTTATAAAAACATTTCAAACCTTTTCAAATACAGCCAAATTACATCAGCAGGAGAACCAAAACGGTGGCTGAAATTCTATTAAAAATGAAATAGATAGATTTAGGTTATTTTAGTGTGTAAGACGTATACACATATAAAAACGGCAAGCCCCGTCATCTAAATATTAATTAAACTATATTAATAGATAAACAAACTATTGACTCCTTTAAATGCTAAAAAGCAGTAAGAGGATAATATATAAAACTTCATATAAGATTAATGAAGAAAAGAGTGTTATGAAAATAAAAAAATCTAAACGACTAGGTAATACTTTATAGTAAAAAATCAGTATGAATTACCAGTTTTTACAATTATTATTATTTTCAATATAAATAATAAAAACTATAAAGTGAAAATTATTACATGAGACAAAAGAGGAATAAAGATAGCAGGATTTTTTTTTTTTAGAAGCCCCAGTTGAATTAACAAGAAAATTCAATCCATTTTTTTTTTGTTTTTGAAATTTTATAATTTAGACTATCATACAGTAAAAATCAAATAAGAAATAGAATAAATTAATAATTAAAAAAGTATGAGGTAATCTGCGCTTTAGTTACCCTAAAATTAATAAACATAAAGATATACCTAATTATTATAAAAGGCGTAATTTTCACGACACTAGACTAAAAACAACGTAAACGTTGAAGCCAAATTTGAAAGCATGAATACCCCACCAAGCTTGATGGTTATGATAACTCCAAACCTCTATTTATCAACAGGTTATCTCACTGTATGGATCTCATGAAATAGGGGTCGTCTATTTTTAAGGGTGACTTTAATCATTCGGAATGATTTCATAAATTCCTTATCTCATACTCTCCATAAAGGTCATCCTTCATAATTATTCTACATATCTGCAAATCATAAAAAATATATCCTTATTTTTAAATTCATAACTTCTAGCAACACAAACTAAGTGAATATAAATTTGAATCCCAGTGCCATTGCGAATTTCTTTAATAAAAAAAAAAACTAATTAAAAAACAAAACAATGAAGACATTACGTAACAGTTTAATGGTCACGTAAAGCGACACAAATCGATCACTACTAAGCTTTTCTTTTTTTTTCTTTTTTTTTAATTTTTTTTTTTCACTTCAATCAATGAAACAGGAAATTCCTCCAGGACCAATCAAATTACACAGCCAGAGAGCTCATCATAACTCAATTTTGTGACACTTCGACTCTCCTCAATATCTAACTCAGAAAATTTGTTTTTAGGCCATCTATAATTATCTTAATTTAAAAAAATAAATAAAATAAAATCACAAATCAGTAAAAAAATAAAAAATAAAAACTAATGAACTTTCAAAAAATGAGATACAATTTATTTGAATATTTCAAGTTATCTTTTTAAGTATTTCTATGCTACATTGTACATATTTAATTAACATATTTTATATTACTTCAGCAAAGTTAGTTTTCATCATTTTTTATTTATTTTTTTAAAGCTATATATATTTTAAAAATTCATTCGATCGACTAAATATTAAATAATTAAATTTTATAACCAATATTTCTTCTTGATTATTACATTTTTATATATTTCTGTACTTATTAAAATAGAAATTAGAAAAAATGTCGAAGAAAATATGAAATGTTTTGTTCATTTGCTTTGCATTTATGAGAACGTTTTAAAAGTGAATAAGAGATTAATTTTTTTGAAAATGAAAGAATATTAAATACAACTACTATAGTAACACTATAACATTAACGTTTCCTACCAAGCCGAAACACATTTAAACGACTTGACTACTCGGACACAATACACCCATTTTACGTGTCAACACCGATCCGATGGCTAGATAACGTTCGGTCGCACCAACGACAAACCGCACCTGTCAAATTCAAACTTCACTTATTTATTTTCATTGAAAACACGTGGGACGTGTCACAAACTAAACTAGAAGACATCGACAGTTCGAATAGAACATATCGCCGTATCCAAAAAATCACGAAAAAAAAATATCAGGTGATAAGCAGCAGCAGAAGTAACAGATACAGAAGTAGCTATATTGTTACCTGTTATTTTTCTGTGGACTTCTCAGGTACAAGGCAGTCAGCCCAGCTGGAGTGTGGGGTCTGGACTGGCGAATCGATGGCCTCGCGACCAGTGCTGCGCTCTGTCGTACCGGAGTACCTATGTAAGGAAAATCATATCGCCCGTCAAAGGAAAATCAAATTGTAACGTTGAACGGTAGCCGAAGGGAATTAATCTTGTTACAATCAAATACGGGGAACGTTCCTGAACCAATGTTTTTTACTAAAACAGTTTCAGCTCCGTAAATAAATCGCTCTCTTTGATCTGACTGTAATTTCTATTTTCTATTAAAATAAGTAAAAGGAAATAAATAATATATAAAATATAAAATTATATATAAATATATAAAATATAAAATAAACATACGTAAAAAGTATTTTAAATCAAAATTTTTATTATCCATCATTTTATTTTATTAACTTTTAACATGATACATGTTATTACACGGAAAAACTGGGTTCCAAGAGTGTAGCAATTATTTTTGTTACTCATTAATAACATAATACTAACTATACAACTATCTACCTATACCATATATTCTTAATTTGTCCATATTTCTTAATATATCCAGACTATTGAACCAATTTTAATGAAACTTAAACTGTCATCTCGAAATGACTTTTAGTATTCAAGAAATTCGTGGACAAACATACACTTACGAAATTATACATACGTGCTTGGAAGCCTAATTGGATCATCATACTCAAATATTATCCAATTCCAACAATATTACATACATACATGTCAAACCGATAACCTCCTTTTTTTTTTTAAGTCGGTTAAAAACTCAATATTAATATTACATTCTCCTTCAAGGTCTCACTAAAATCTAGAGTGATTTATTAATAACAAAAAATAATAATAATAATAATAATAATAATAATGTTTCTATTATTATTATTTAAAATAAAAATTGAATATTATGAATAATATTATCATTGTTCATTATTGAATCACACTTGACTCTAGTGTATATAATTCTAGTGTGACACATTATTAACAAATATTCCCATACAACACGTAATGTTTCTTGTATAGACTCTGTGTTTGAACGTAATATCATGATAAAATAATTTGCGTAATTTGCACCTCACCAGTAAGAACCAATTAAACCTACTTTTCTTATCATAAACCTGTATCATCTATAACAGAAAAATGATTCTACATACTGATTCTACAAGAAAGTAAATATATTCTGGAAAACATGTACCAGGTTTCTTTGGTTTGATCCTTGAACTAAACTGATTTTTTTTTTCTATAATCGAACTTTCTACTTCACTATAAATGATTCAAATTAAATTTTTGTAACGAAACTAGAAATAATACTTTGCACGAATTGTTGGATATGCTAATAAATAGATCTATAAAGATTTTGGAATATAGTCGGTCAAAAAGGATCTCTCATAACTAGAGCAGAAATACTCCCAACTATTATCAATATATCAATAATTCTAAATCTAGCGTATTTTTCACTAACGGTAAATCAACTATTGAGAACACTAAGTGATAGATGTTAGAGCAATCTTTTTTTTTCTAAAATATCCCTTGTTCTACGCAGCGCTACAACCTTTGGTAGGTCCTAGCCTCATAATAAAATAATACTTAGTGAATGAACACTAATCAAAAGGATCAAAACAAAGATTAAGCCAAAGTACATTAGTCCTATAATGCTGAGTCATGGGCAACTCAAATTATTCACGATTTTAAGCTTAGATTCAAGAGAATAATCCTTAGAAACAAACGTAGCATATTTAATTAAATCAGTAATCCTACAGCGGTCAAGTTCTGCTACCGAAAATAAGGTTCATTAACAAACAATATAGAAATTATTTAAAGAAAAAAATCATAATATAAAATTATAGTATGAAAAGGCGAAAGTTATTCGAAAACGTAAAGAAATGTGATTCATAATATCTTTAATTACAGCGTCGAAAACATGCTAAGGTTGCATGTCCTTAATGCTTGTTTCTAACGAGAGCGGTAGCATTCACGTATAAAGGCAAAGGAAAAATTAATGCCTACTAAAAAGAATGATAAGAGTATTGTAAGAAAATCTTAATTTTCCATAATAAATAAAACAAAAATTGGATGGAAATGGAATAAAAAATAATTTGTATTCTGTTACATAGCATCTCTAAGAATAATACAATATCATAATGTGATAGTACAATTGCCTCATTACATTCATTTCAGACTGAGAACTTAACATAAAAAAATGATTCAATTGAAACATGTAAATTTTACTAAAAAGTAAAGCTTTCTCTAAATGACTTTTCAACATTTTAGTGAAGGTATTGGCACAAATATGTTTTATAATATGTTTTTATTTTTTAGTTCTTAGGTTCGACTATTTTTTAACATGAGATGAATCCCATAATCTGATAATAATTATATGTTTTGAAAATTAAACTTATAAACATTAATTTATTATAATGTAACAACTCAAGGACAAAAAATTAAAATATTACTTGTTAAATTAACAAAAGAAGAAATAAATTGTTAATAAAAATCAACTATTCTTCAGAAAAAAATAAAAAAAAAAAAATATATATATATATATATATATATATATATATATATATATATATATATATTGTTTAACTATTTAAAAGACTACAGGAATAGTTACTTTTTTTCTTGTTTTTCATAGACCATCATTTCTTAATGTGCCAATCTAATACATATGCGACATACTAAAAAAGATCAAACCCTATAAATTTATTTTTTAACTAGTTTCTGTTAACGTTTCAGTGCTCCTGTGAGTACTCAGGTTTTGTTATATTTTTTTAGGATATTGAAACTTTTTATTTTCTTTCCTCTAAAAAATCCTGATTTTTTTTTTTTTTTTACTTTTAACTCCCCATATAGGGTAGAAGTTTTAAATTTTCAAACTTAGAGAAAACTTCGAAAAGCTTACTGAAATAATTTCAGAATATGAAAATGAGAATGATCGTAAAACGAACCACAGTTCAATGATTTAAAACTTCTACCCTATAAGAAGTTTTAAATCGTTGAATTGCGGTTCATTTTACGATCCTTCTCATTTTTCTATTTTGAAATTATTGTAGTAGTCTTTTCGAAGTTTTTCTTAAGTTTGAAAATAACGATGTCGCATAGAGTTAGACGGATCACACATTTATATATAATCAATTCAAAACGTTAAGACTATCTTGAACCAGTTAATAAGTAGTCGTATAAGTTAATTTGCTGAAGATTCAGTAAAGATTCAACAGCTTATTACATAGAAATATCTATTAAGTAATGTTCTATTAATCCGACGAGTTAGGATAAGGATATAACGGACACAATCTACGGCACTGTAAGATACTCAAGCCCGCAATTCCTAGGAACTGTGCAGCCCTGCAGACTCATTTGGATTCAGGCTTCACAAAACACATTAATAGTATTAGTCCAGTCAATGAGTGCTGAAATGAGGGTTGTAGAGTGCATGGAATATGCGATAATTTTTTACTTCATAGCTGCGTTAGGAATAGTTAGAGTTTACCTTCTAAAAGTCCCCGCCCCTGGGGGGTGAGCTAACGGTGGGGGGAGGTGAGAAGTTCCAATTTATTGGTTTTTCGATAATATCTCGAAAACTGTTATCTCTAGAAAAATATGTTTCATATAAACATAAAAGCTAATTAAATTTACTATAAAATTTATTATATAAAAATTTGTCGTAGTTCTAACCGTTTACGAGATATCCGTTATTGAAAATAGGTGATTTTCGGGAAAAAACAAATGTTACCTCACTTTTTGTCAAACTTTTGCTTCTATTACGTTCCACAATAGTTTCTCAGAAAAAACGTCAGAATCAAAATTGTAGACCATTAAATTTACTTTAATTTCATACATATGTTTCTGGTATTTGCTTCAAATGTTTAACAAAAAGTGAGGTAAACATTTTTTTTATTTATACCAAAATGTATTTTAGAATACATAAAATAAAATAATGATATTTCCGACGCTCTGAGGATAATCGGCAATTTAGTGTGAGATAATTTGGGAACTAGTGATTTTGATTCGAGTGGGGTATGGAGTTTACTATGAAAGGATAGGTTCTAGTTTGGGCCGAATCACCAACATAGAGAACACTAAGATCTTTATGGATATGTTTGTTTGTTTCAAAAAATGTATAATAGCATTGAAGATTTTGCGGACGATTTTTAATAACGTGTATCTCGAAAACCGTTGGAATTTTTACGAATACGTATATAATTAAGTTTATAGGAAATTTAATGAGCTTTAATTTTGAATTTGATCTGCTAACAATATTTTTTTCTTGAGTCCACCGTTTTCGAGATATAATCGAAAAACAAAATTGGGACCTTCTCTCCTCCACCTTCAGCTCACCCCCCCCCCCAGGTCGGGACTTTTAATATGTTTTTTTCTAACTAATCCCAACAAAGCTGTGAAGTCAAAAATTATCCCATATTTTATGCACTCTGGCGGTTGAGCGTGAATTCTGGCCAAATCACCTCCTTTCACAACCGTTGGCTTAGAAACAGTACAGCCTACCTAAGTACTGAACCCGTGACCCTTCATGGGTTGTAAGTGGTACAGGGAAACGTTTTTTTTTTTTTTTTTTTTTTTTTATGCACTCTACACCCCTCATTTCGACACCTTTTATCTGGGGTCGCACTTCTCTGAAAAAACACGTTTATTGATACTCATTCCAAAACTAAATGTTCGATCCAAAATTTCTATTTTAAATCTGAAAAGTCCCCGCCCTTGGGGGGTGAGCTAAAGGTAGGGGGAGGGGAGAAGGTCCCAGTTTTGTTTTTCGATTATATCTCGAAAACGGTGGACTCAAGAAAAATATGTAGCAGATCAAAATTAAAGCTCATTAAATTTCCTATAAACTTAATTTTATTAACTTATTTTCGATCATTGAATATTTTTAAAGGGATAATTTTTTTATTAAAAATTCATAAAACATACAATATAACATAATTATTTTTATGAGGAAATAAAATAATAATCTATATTCTTCTACGAATAATATAAATGTGAAGTGAAATAGAACAATTGTCTGGCTGAAATGATTTCAGACTAAGATAATAATAGTTAATAAAGTAGTAATTAATATTAAAAATAGTGATACACTATTATGTAAAATTAATACATAACAATAATAAATTCTCAATATAGTTAGCAAAACTTTCCTTGTATACTTACATTAAATAATTTAAACCCTCTTGTAATAGTATTCCATTTATTTCGGTTGACCAGAACCGCTACCTAGGGCTTGTTTAGTTGAGTCAATAGTTTAGATGGTTTGTGGAGGCTCCACTAAACTATTGAATTCCCCCGTTATAACCTTACAATTCAAACCATTCGTAAAATTCTCAATATTCTCAATCATATCAAAATAATATTATCTATGATGTCATGGTGTTAAGAGTGGTTTGTTTTCGCTTATAGCAAAAATAAAGAGTAAAAACTATTTTTATATCTTATGTTATTCTTGAACAGAAAAAGATATTCTTACAGTTGAAAAGTTTCATAACTTTATCTCGAAATGAACAATAAGTCGTCTATTTATTTTTTTTAAACTATCACATTAGGCAAACCGAGTTAGAGAAACGCATTAAATAATAAAATAATTTATATTTATTTGTGTTTCGCTTATAACCAATTACTATTAATGTTTTGTACTTTAAATATTTAATAAATACCTATCTATCCATCATAAATTCCAAAACCCCTAAAATAAAAAACATCCTGTTCGACCCCTGGCTATAGTTGTAAATGTCAATAAATGAACAAATAAATATACAAAAATACTTTTTTTATAAAATAAACTTTAAAAACGCTATGCACGATAAAAATTACTAATAATTAAAAAACAAATATGACGGTTTTCTCATTTTCTGAATTATCTTACTTTAAGACTATCTGCTTAACAAGCGTATAAAATAAAAGAACATATAGTTCGAGCGGTATTATGAATACTGCCATATACTGTTTTTTGAGCAAAAACATCTTTCGAATAAAGAAGAAGTGTGAAAGAAAATAAAAATGAAAGATGTATCAGGCCAGAATACATAAATAATACAAAGACGACTGAATAAATGAATGGATTACAGGATCGTCGGTATGTCAGCTAAAGAGGCAGTATTACCTTTTTTTTTTCTTTTTTTTTTCAATACTGTTAAATGTTAACATGAATATAGAACATAAATATAAACAATAAATAAAACCTTCTTCTTTTTTTTTATATGCATTTATTGAAATTTACAACTGTACAAAACATATACATCAAGTAAATGTATTGACAACGATTACAACATGTCAAAACTTGAAAAGAACTACTCATCAGTAGCACTTTATTAAAAATTCTACACTAGTAGGTCTCTAGGCCATCTACGTTTCAGACGCCTCGGAGGATTGTCAGGAATGGAGTGGGAAGCAAGTTGAGAAACTAACGGATTTGAGTGGTTATGGAGCTTACTATGAAAAGATAGGTATCTGGTGAGGGCTAAATCAGCAACATATGGAAAATTAAGATCTTTATGGATAAGTTTACTGGTGAAAAAGTAAGGAGCATTAAGGATTTTTCGAAGGATTTTGGATTGCAAGGATTGAATACGAGATGAATTGGATGGTTTAGTGGAGCCCTAAAGCTCAACTCCGTACGTTCAAATAGGTCTAATCACAGTCATGTACATGAGTCTTTTGTAATTAATTGGGAGCTTTGAACGTTTGTCTAGTAAATGTTGAAGTAGTCTGTAACGACGGCCAGCTTCTTGTCGTTTTAGTCTTAAGGGAAAAGTCAAGAAATATATAGCTGTTTGTAAATATTTTAAATAAATATTTTCTATTTTAGAATACGATGAGGGATGAAGTCAGTAGAAAGAAAAAACACGTTTAAGAAAAAAAGTTGTATGAATTGCCGACGTTTCGAACTGCCTTCGATCGTCTCCTCTCCTGACTGGTTCGGTCGCCCTGAAGAAGACCTCTAGGGGAGGTCGAAATATAAGTACTCCACAAAAAAAAAAAAAAAAAGAAAAGGTTTTTACTAGGACACTTTTTTTTCTTTACAATGACTGCATCCATCATCTTCTTACATCGCTTCCATTCACAAGGGTATAACTGAAGAAATTGGAAAGGGAACCAGTTCCCCATGCAAGGCTACCAGTTTTCCAAAAAATGTAATTGAGTTTTGGCTGCATAAAAATCTTTGTAAAAAAAAAAATAGGCGGAAAGAGCATCAAATACCAGCAATGATTTGCGTGAGCGTTCACAAAAATAATTCAGGACTGACCTCTCCCAAAAGCTCGCTCATCCGTGCGACAGTTGCAACTGGATCCAGAAATGGAGCCTCGTCGTGCTTCATTCACAAGCCACAATGAATAAGTCATAGAATGCATGCTGCAGTTTCGATGAGACATCAGGATTTGGTGAACATTTCCCGACGTAAACAGGGAAAGGAAATTGTCCATTGATAACAATATGGATACTGAAAGACTGAAACAATTATTTTTCCTTAAAATATACCAGAAGTAGGTATGCCTTACAACCTTTCTTAAATCTCAGAAAGCAATTGATGATTAATTTCAATGCAATTCAAAATTTTACGAATCATTTATGAAATTTTAAATTGTTATCTTTCCTAACTTATACATTAACATAGAAAGGAAAACCACAAATGTATGACAAATGACCATAAAATAATTAAAATCAGGATTAGCCAAATCGGATAATAATTTCAGTACCTGTAACCGCTAAGCATCCATTGTTCAAAAGATTGTCAAAAAAATCAATTAAATATTAGTCCTGACGTGTAAAATATAAAAAAATTATATTGGGAAACCCCGAATTCCATTTTTAGAAAAATATAATCAAATGTATAGTATTATACTATAATATCTAATAAAACATATCCAACCGCAATAGCTTCATTTAATCCCATTGACTACCGTGATTGGCTGTTCCGCCCCATTAACCTTGATCGAGGGTATAAAGCACTGATAATCGTGCAATCTAATAGCCGGTACAATTACACACCGATCACTTCTCCTCAATTTCACAAAAAATAAATATTTAAAGAGACAAAGCTATTATAAATCATAGTCTAATAATTCAGTTTATAGCTTAATAGCTATTTTTAATTTTATAACTTTAATCAAAAACGTGAAAATAAAGAAAAATGTTGAGAAAAACATGACAGTATAATTATTGCTCGCTTAAATCAAAACCGGTTAAAGCATTTCTTTTTTTAATATCAATTAAAAATTATCAATTTAATTTTTATGCAATATTAAACATCGCCTAATATACATTTTTTTATGATTGAACACACTAAACATCCTACCCAATCTTTTTCATTCAGTCAATCAACATAGCTCTTTTTTTGTTATAAAATGTGAATTTATCATGAGGATATAAAAATTAATTATATATTTAATTAAAATATGTAGTTGTTTATCGCATTTTTAAACTACTTCTTTATATCAACACGTAATGTAGAATACATACGGAATAAATGTAGAAATAAATTATGTTCAGTATTAAATATTATAATTTTATATATCACTGTTTCTCACCAAAAAAAGTTATAACAATATATTAAAAAGTTTTCTTTTTTCTTTTTTTTTTCTTCTCAGAACTGTGAAATCAGTCCCTTAAATATAAATTCATCAAGTTATAGTATAAATTAGTTGCACATTTAATAAAGGCACGATCTAACTAATTAAAACATTTTTTTAAAATTTAATCATACCGATTAAACCTATAAATCCACATGAAATATAAATTGACACTCATATTAACAGAACTGTTAGTTGAAATTAAAGATACTTTTAATGGGAGGAATGAAATGTGCCCCGCCTAGTTACAATGATTTGTGAAGTCATTTCATAAGCCAATGATGTGAAGGGGCAACTTCACAAATCAATGACATCACCACCCACGACCAGCAAACATCCACTCCATTGAGCCTATCTCTGTCTTTGTTCAAGCCGATGTTTAACACAACGGCAAAATCAAAATCAAGTAACTACAAAGTGTTCATTCTATAACAAAATTATTTTATAATCAGAAATAAAAATATTTAGAGAAACAATTATCACATAGCTTACAAAAAAACAAGGCTTTATTACTTGTAAAAAACAGTTAAAAATTTATAAACGTCATATAAAAATTGGATACAATTTCACTTTTTGTAACGGAAATCCTGTTTAATATAGAAAGGAATATAATAAAAAACTATTATCCAGGGCTCTGTTAAACGAGGTTCTGATGGGCCAGTTTTTTTTTTGTAATAAGGTATTTTTTAATTTTCACACCATTCGTTTTATGTGAAAAATATTCATTTAAACAAATAGGTAAAATGATTTCATAATTATTCTTCATTGTTCTTAAAAAATAATGAATGAAAAACACGGCAAGCAGGTATCGTATAAAAGAGTTGTATTCAGTAACTAAATAGTAATCCAATTCATATTCTAGGAACGGTGATGTTTATAAGTCTTTCTATGAAATTCCTACTGGTCTGTTAACCAACACAACAAAATTATTTATTCAGCTGTGCTTTAATCTTCATTTAAAACGAATTAACAAAATTTGCCAAAAAAAAAAAAAAAAAAAAAAAAAAATCGTTTTAGCGCTAAAATTAAAATTTAGCATTATAAACCGAATAGAAAAAGCTTAATCAGTTAAAAATTCTGCTAAATTAGGAATTGGAGAGCAAACTGTTTGTGATGTTTTGAAGAAGAATAAGACTTCTCTTCTTATAGTCGTCACCCCCATCTGTTCGTTATGAAAGTGATTTTAAGCACAGGGCTGTTTTAATGACCATTCTTTTTTATCACATAAGGTCAATAAAATATATGATGGGCATTATTGTTTTTTAAATAAATTATTTTTTAATTTTCACACAATTCGTTTAATGTGGATAATATTAATTTAAACGAATAGGTAAGAAACGGTAAGGAACGGTAATGTTTTCAAGTCTTTCTATGAAACTCCTACTGGTCTGTTAGCCAACAAAACAAAATTATTTATTCAGCTGTGCTTTAATATTCATTTAAAACGAATTATTATTATTAACGAATCACATAAGGTCATTAAAATATAATTCGATTACCCGGTGTTTTAGATTATTCGAGAACCCCCATACCCATCATTACCACGGATAACAGGAGTTCTACTGCATCAATAAATTATCTTTCAATAAGATGTTATCATAGCACTACTCCCTGTTGAGGATCGCTACCTAGGACTTGGAATCTTCATAACAAGACTGTAACGACAGAAAACTACGTGTAGTTCTTCGACACTTACTAGACGTATCAACATAAATTTTAAGTTATCAATAAATTACATAAGACAAATCTATATGACTATAATCAGACCTATTCGTCTGTAAGAAAGACTAGATCAAAGAAAAAGAATCAAGCTAACTTGATTAAGACCTGACTTTTAGAGCGAGTGCGAAACAGAGGTTTATAGCCAGATGAATTTTAATTAGTCGTGGGTTGTAAAGCTAGTACATTAAGTATCAATACTCCAAACATTATTAACAGACCTGGTGAATGTTTTTACAATGTTACAGTTTTATTAAATATTTAAATAATTGGAGTTAAATTGTTCTGTGATCATAATTCAAATGGAGTTTCAGCTCAACGAGGCGTTGGCGCCACTAAGCCCAATAATTAAAACCACAACAAGCGAGAAGCCCTGGATGTTTTGTTGCCATGGCGACCCCAGAACCATGAAATGAGAATCAATAGATCAAATGAAAATTCGTAATTACATAAAACGTTTCAGAATATTAAATATATAATATTAATCAAATTTAATCGATGTTCGTTATTCAGAATGAAACGAACAGATGATTTGCGTTAAAATATTTATTAAATAAGAATTTTATCCGCTCATATCTCAGTGATAGAATTTTTAAAGTTTATCATAACTTTTCCTATTCCTCTATCTTTACCCAATCTGCAGGTGTTCCTCAAGGAAGTATCCTAGGTCAGTCCTCTACTCGGTGTATACAGCTGACATCCCGACAAATCCTAGCACCATCCTCACCATGTATGCTGATGACACTTGTGTGTTAACCGTAAACAATGATCCCTTCATTTCTTCCCAGACACTCCAATCCCATATCATAAACCTTCAAGAATGGTGTCGAAAATGGAGAATCAAAATAAATCCTATCAAATAACTTTTACCCTTCGTCGTAAACCTACGACTTCCTGTCCTACAGTATCCTTTAATGATGTTCCACTAATCCCCGTTGAACCGATCCGCTACCTAAGACACCATCTGGACAAACGTCTTACTTGGAATCCACATACAATACTAAAACGACAAGAAACTGCCCGTCGTTTTAGACTACTTCAACATTAACTTGTCAAACATGGAAACCTTCCACTTAATTACAAAAGACTCATTTACATAACAGTAATTAGACCGATTTGGACATACGGAGTTGAGCTTTGGTGCTTCACTAAGCCATCCAATTCGTCTCGTAATCAATCCTTATATTCCAAAATCCTTAGAAAAATCCTTAATGCTCCTTACTTCGTCACAAACAAACTTATCCACAAAGATCTTAATATACCTCACGTTTCTGACATGGCTCATACCAGATATCTATCCTTCATAGCAAACTCCACAACCATTCAAATCCATTAGTATCATAACTTGCGTCTCACTCCATTCCAGATAACCCTCCGAGGCGCCTATGTAGTACTTCAGTATATAGAACTTTTATAAGTGCTACCAACGTGTAGTTCTTTAAAAAACAAGTGGCGTGTCATTTATATCATAATCATCATATTTACTTGATGTATTATATTTGTTTATACGGTTGTAAATTTCAATAAATGACTATAACTTCTTGCAATTTCTAGTCTGTATAGAATCGTTAGCCAATTAAGTGGTCTTTTAATCTTGAGAACAAGTGGAAATCAACGGGGGCTTAAACAGGGCAGTAAAGGGGATGGTAAATGCGAATTGCAGGTCAGAAAAAAATCGTAGGAAAAATGGCGACTATGTTTCAACGGTATTACCTTCAAATGAAATTCCTCTTGCCTGAAAAAAATGTGGAAACCTTATTTTAAAAACAACCCTGGTATTCCAGCTAGTCGAGAGTCGGCCA
Source organism: Euschistus heros (assembly GCA_003667255.2). Classification (NCBI taxonomy): domain Eukaryota; kingdom Metazoa; phylum Arthropoda; class Insecta; order Hemiptera; family Pentatomidae; genus Euschistus; species Euschistus heros. The sequence goes on along the minus strand of RCWM02000151.1, from coordinate 243,286 downwards.
TCTAATAAAAATCAACCCGCCAAGGTTTAGACTGACTCCGCTTCCTGCTTGAGAACACTGAGACGCTGCATTACATTTTGCCTTATTAATTATATTTTTCGGTTGTTATTAGTATCGATTAACTGAGATCGATTTATTTACGAAACAATAAAATTAAATCTTGACTATATAATACTAAATATGGGAAACAATTATACAAATATGTAATTAATGAAAAAAAAAACCCATTATATAAGGTTTTAACTTATAAAAATTGCTATAGACACAATAAGAATTAGAACACATAAAAAATTGAATAGGAACCAAAATTAATACTTAATTTGCTCTGACTCACTTTCTGTTCCCACCGGTTTTTACGATAATCATGGCGTAAAAAAGGAATATAATATCAAAAATAGCTACCTTGATTTATTACATTTCAAAATTCAGGATTATTAATTTATTTCGTATGGACTCAGGTATAAAAGGTAATCCAAGCAGATACGGCAACTAAAGAAGCCTGTTACCTCCTTCCATCACTCCCTCAGACTAAGGAAAGGAGAAGTAATGATAACAAGACATTGGCCACTCCAAACTCCACAGCTACATACTGGTAGTTAGGCCACTTCCAAAATGTTAAGAATATCTAGCAATAATGCACATCCTTGAAGAATGCCAAAAATACAACAAAGACAAAACACTGGCCTAAAAAATCAAGACATTTCAAAATTGTTGAAAAATGACACATCTCCACAGTTATATAATTGACTATTAAAAATAAACTAATATTTACAAAAACTTGTAGTTTCGACTTGTGGATTATGTCTCTAAACAAATGCATTGGTACACGTCACCGAAACATAGATAAAAAAATTACGAAGTTATTACAAATGGAATTATAACAAATTACTTTAACTGTAATATTTTATAACTTAATTTATCACCCATTTTTCGTATACATACTACTTTCTGTTATTTATATCCCTAAAGAAGGCCCGCAATGCATAAAAAAGTTTTTAAACTTGGAAGTAATTTTTTTTTTTCAATTTGAGTAAACTCCCGACTACTTTCTCTATAAAATATTCTACAGTCAGCCATATTATCTTTATTATATTCCGTTTAATTAAAATTGAAAAAGAAATTACAGTATTTTTGAACGTGTTTATAATTAAGAGGCTTTAAAATTTAAACTTTCTGAAAAGCTTTTATTAGTATCTAACCTCAGGAAATCAAAATAGGTTATACAATATATATAAAGCCCACAATTAAAGAAGCTCTAACTATTTATTTGCCTGTTTCCTATTCCTCCTTCAGCCGAAAAGCGTTTCCTAATGCCAAACTCCAATATTTTTAACATGCCCCAGCTATACCTGTTTAGCTAAGCTCTTCTTTACCATGGGCCTTCAGAATTACCTAACCAATTTTTCCAGTTTTTCTAAAATACTAATTTTCTAACGCCTTAGCATAGCATGTGTATTAAAGGTCTTAAATCATGAATGTTAAGAATCCAAAAGAAATCCCAAAACATCCATATAAAAAAAAAAAAACTCAATTTCTCCCTGATTGGGAAAAAACAACAGATCACGGATGTCTATCTATAATCTATTCATTTTTCCCAATTTACATTTTAGAATTAAAAGGATCAAATTACTTAAATTAATAATTATAATAAATTAACAATGAGTGATAGTTGATATAAAATAGCGACTTTAAACTTGACTTTTTTTCATTCAAATCGGTATAGCTCTTCAATGTTCGGTCATAGCGACAAATGCTATAAAACAAAAAATATTTTCCATTACGTTTCTGATAAAGAATCCGGCAAGCAACACCAGCAGAGCAAGAGCGAGTCAAAAGGTTGCATTTTTGGTTGTGAAAAAAAAACGTCACAACGTGTCTTTTTTCATTAAAACCAATATAGCTCCTAAAGGGTAGGTCTCGTAAACGGCGAAAAATGTTGTAAAACAAAGAATATTCTCCATTAAATTAATGATCAGAAACTTATCGAATAAATTTCGATCCGAGAAACAGAGCTAAAGCTTGTCTCATTGTTACATTTTTGACTGTGAAAAACCGTTTAGTAAAAACCACCCATCCAAATGGTATATTAATGTTAAAAATAATAACAAAAGTATGATATATATCTTTTCAATTATAATAATATTTCCAGACAAAATCAAGAATAAAAAAGCAAAGAAAAGATGAATCACTTTTCAAAGTGTCATTTGTTTTATTTGTTTAAATACACATATTTGTCAAGTATTTTGTCGGACCATGCAATTACTTAAACGCTGATTTTTCTTCTTCAGACGGCAATAATAATCTGATTCCCCAAGCCAATACCGAGAAAATTCAGTCGATTACTGAATCCTCACTGGCCCAAATACAAATATATTTTTCGTTGGTTATGAAATAACCGTACACCAGTTGGTCAAAGAAACATCTGCTACAACCGTCACACAAACTGATTTTACGATACTGTTAGAACCTTTAAAAAGCATTATTGACCAGATGGAGCCGCACGCCGTAGTTTCGAAGACCGATTAAAACTCCCTACACCCTCCCCGACAAGTTAGTTTTGGACGAAACTCCATACAAAGTTTTTTCTTTAGGTTTTAACGTTTTCTTATTTTATTTACTTAAAATTTTGCCTATCTTTAATTTAAAAATTATAGAATACTTGACGAATAACAGGAATATAACATATTGTAAAGCAAATTATCCAATAAATTAATCAGGAACAGCGTATTTAATATTTTCAATAACCATAGAACCGATAATAGTAAATAAATGGTAAATATTTACAAGTCATCCATGAAATAACTAAAGGCAATAACTATTTTAGAAAAACAATAAATTATAATGCCAATGGATTGAAGCAGTTAATGCTTAAGGGAATTTCTTCTCTTCCAGCTATAATATAATTCATGATACTCTATAGCTGAGCGAACCTCCTTTCATGACTTCAAAAATAAAACGTAATAGCTAGGAATCTACTTCCAATTTCCATTATGAAACACTCGACTTCACCACAATGACCACTATAAAATTTATACAGCTTTTTTTCCCTAACTGGTTACGGATATGTCTATGAGGAAGACACAATTTACTTATGAAAGAGAAAATAATAGAAAAAGAGAAAAGAAAGATAATTATGTAACAAAAACACAAATCAAAAATAATAATTATTTAATACAAAAAGATAGATGATGGGGATAGGAGAATTTAAAAATAACATACGATTGCCAACACTTAGCAGCAACAATAACTACTCGCGAAAACCTGAATCAGATAGAAAATATCAAAATAGAATAGGTCCTGTATGGTTGCTTTTTCTAGATATAATGAGTACATACAGGAAGTGTCGAATGATAGATACAGCAACTAGAAATAGCTGCGGATTACACGAGGTTTGCTTAAGATGTGTGTCTATGATTAGCAGACAAACACTAAACCTATAAATAGGTCATAGCTATACAAACACCATTAATTCTTGTTTTAGGTTTCATGTTTATTTATGTTTATTCAGAAAACATTTTGTATATAATAAAAGGTTCAAATATTGTAAAATGAAAATCGCTTTCAAGTTCAGTAGCAGTTTTTGTCAATAATATCAACTTAAATAAAAATTAAAATCAAAATAAATATTGAGAAGTTGATATAAATTAGGTATAAGTTTTATCTTTAAATTAAATTAACACATCCTAAAGATGTACTGGGATACACGCTAAGGTTTCGGATGATTATATTTAAATTACATATTTTTTCTTTGTTTTTTAGGTTTCAAATCTGTGCTACATGACTATACTTAAATATAGTTTTCAGTTAAGAAGGTAACACTAAGTCCCTCGGCCTATGTAAGTACATAATATCATACCTTCCGTGAAATACTGTAACATCTCCGAAAAATTCGATTTTGAGTTTTTTACACCAAATTATTAAACATTACGTTATCTCTATGTGGTATGAACTGTGGCCAGTTTTGCAGTTCAGTTGGCCGAGGAGAGGCCAATAAGTTGTTTCGAAGAGAGGGGGAAGGGGGGTTTAAAGGAAGCTGTGCGGAAAAGATTGTAACAAATCACATCACAACACTATCAGTTCATCTACGAGTATGAACGTCGGCTTCACTTGGATCAAAAAAAAAAAACAATTAAAAAAGGCAAACTGAGAAAAGTAAAAACTTTAAACACCATTTCCCAGAAGCACATGGGATACAGGCCATTTTGATCTAGCATCTTTTCGTCAAGACTTGCATTTGATAAATCCTTCATTAGTTTAATGGTGTCCTATATCTATCCTTATCCGTAATGCCCCTTTTGCTTTATCATCTCTTTTGCCTATCTCCTATTCTATTCCTCAAAGAACCTTATTTTCTTTATAATCTCAATGAATGTATATATTTGAAACTATTATTTAATATTTCTTTTGGTTTATTTTATTATAATATACTCTTTTCCATTAAACTTTTGACGAGAAGGATGTCCTCAAATTTTCGATCCAAGCAACACTACCTGAGCTAGAGCGTGTCAAAAAAGCTCCTAAACTTAAGAATAGAGGTTTCAAACGTGACTTTTTTTATCCAAACCAAAATTTTGAGCAGCCGAGAGGGATGAACTAGATCGGTCAAATCAAGGTTAATGTTATCTATTTCATATTAGGAGAAACAGAGGCTAAAGGAGAACCTCATTAGAACCTCCTTTCTAATCAATATAATGTTAAAAGAAGAGTTGAGCTCCTAACTGCTCCTACCCTTTAATATCAGACTATCAAACTATGATAACGTCCTCGCATTCCTCAAAAAACGTATCGCTTTTGACCAACTAGGTCACCGGTAAAACATGTTCCATGTTAAGAATATAGTATCAGAATTATAATGCCCAAGTAATCAGTCCCCGAGTTATTTTATTCTTGAGATTTTAGTGTTTTAGGGTTACATTTTAAGGTTATTCTACGTCGAACATTGGCGTGCCATTGCTAACAAAGTGATGAAAACGAATTCGGAAGGAATTTTTGGAATTTGGGAGTTTTTGCTTGCAGCAGTTTTCGGAATTTGGGAGTTTTTGCTTGCAGCGGCAGGTAGCTGTTTCTCGTGGACGCATCAGTTCGTAACCACGCAACCATTACATGTCGGAATATCCTAGTGTAAATATCGCCTTTGACTATAAGTACAATCATGGTTCACATTGTCATGTCCACTATAAATCTGTTAAACCAAATATTTATTTGAAACGGGCCTCATGCGTTTTGATAGGAGGCTACGGCCCTCATAATATACTCCCGAGAAAATGCGAAATAAATGAATAGGAATTCGGAGGTGATATTTTTAACCTTATTTTCACATTGCCATGGCCATTATCATTTAACATTGTCATGGTAGCTTTATATTCCATGCAACTTTTAAGATACCACGATAATGTTAAAAAATTCAACATTTTTGAATAATTTTAGGAATAATGTGGCCGAAATCGAGTGTGATATTGATATTGAAAGTGAATTGATGTGATATTTGCAGTGATATTATTTAAATTATATGATGAAAAAATACATTAACGTTAAATAAAGACTGATATTCGTTATGAAGCAGGAATGTTTTATGTTTTATTTATTTTTTACTATGGAACCTAAAACTGCTAAGATCCCTTCTTCACATTGTCATTTATGAAGTCACATTGGTGTGGGGTTAAATTCACGTTGGTGCGGGAGCATTCACATTGCCATGGGTTAAAATTATAAACTGAAATTTAAAAAAAAGTAAAGTGATTCATGTGTTGCTGCACCACCTATAATCCACCCTCCATAAGTAGGTAGCCTCACAGGTAGCATCCAGGAAGTATCAAAAATGTTTGCAGCAAACAGAGGTTACAAATGTACGGTGTTATATAGCTGATTCTTACAGGCAAATGATAAATCATAAGATTTATCAACATTTAAATTTAGAATTTTGGTAGCCATAAATGTGCCTGTAGTTTGAGAATCACCCATATTGGTCTTGAAATTGATAATAAAATTAACGTATATTCAATTAAATTGTTGGAAAAGATTTAAATATGTGGAGCGACATGTGGATACCAGTGAAGTTTGAAAATCGACCGATATGTGGTTAGCACCATTCCACAATACAGTTTGCTATTGTAAAACTACTGAGCTCATTTGTAACATATTTTAACTGCATAATCTTCATAGTTCTAGGAAGGTTTAGCAAGAGCACAATTTACAATACTAAAAATCGACATCGAACAATAAAATAATTCAAATGAACATTGTGATTCTTCTTGTAGTAACATTGATATTGGGATAGGAAATTCTAGTTAGTTGCCTCTTGCACTATGGGGCAGTAGGGCCCCTCGACATGAGAGGCTGCTCCCAAAGAACAGAGCATCAATGGGGTCAGCTCCAGCGCTGCCAACCCCTTCCACCGTCCCATGGTCGGCTTTCAATGGCCTTTCTCAATAGTTCCCGGCCAATATAAAGAGCTAGGCAGAATGGAAAATTGATGTTTGAACCGACTTTCACGAATGTTAGCAAACTATAGGGTTACCCAGAAATTTATGAAGGTTTATGGTACATATAAAAACTATTTGTAACTGTAAATAATTGACAGGAAAATGAACATGATACCACAGACACATGTAAAAACACTATTTTGCAAGATGTAAGATTTTTAAATAAAGCTAATTAAAAATGACCTCAGTTTAGATCAAGGATTAAAGCAAGGGGACATGGTACATGTTTTTCAGATAGGTATATATTCAAATCCGGTTAGGATTAGTATGTAAAATCATTTTTTGGTAACAGATAATATAAGTTTATGATAAGTAAAGTAGGCAAAGTAGTTCTTACTGGTGAGGTTATTACGTGCTTATAACAAGTCTATACAGAAACTCTAAACTATAAACGAAAACTCATGTTTTAGGATGTATTTAGAATAGGATAATGCAAACATCGATGTATGAGAATATATGTAGTCTGAAAATATCCGACAAACAATAAGTTGTTATCAATTAGGATAATAATTTCCCTTTATTTGAATAACTAGAACAAACTATAACAAAATCGTAACGGTTAACAACAATTTTCAAATTTATATAGTGACTGAAGAAATTGGATTTTATATTAAAGAAAGCTTTGACCAGAAACTATTTATTATTTTTCAGCAATTCAATCTTATACTTTTTGGGTAAAAGTTTTTTTTCAGCGGAGGGAAAACTTTCCAAGAACTTTCCGGTTAGTTCTTTTTAAAAAATAAAACTAACGGTTTTATCTCTTAATATTAAAAAAAAAAAAATGTATATATATATGTGTGTGTGTGTGTGTGTGTGGTGTATATATATATATGTGTGTGTGTATATATATATATATATATATATATATATAGAGAGAGAGAGAGAGAGAGAGAGAGAGAGAGAGAGAGAGAGAGAGAGAGAGTAAGAGGGAGAGAGAATTTTTTTATACATTACAGTTTCTTTGAAAGGTTTGCAAATGCAACATGATTTTAGAACCATTTAGAAATTACATTTTTAAATTACATCGACAGAAATCATTATAGTACTAAGTTAACATCTGCAATGATTCAGTACTTTACAAATCTTGGGTCAACAGTATAATCCTAAAATGCTCGGGTGGGCAACGGTAGACGGTTTCTGAGGTAGTATCATATAACATCTGTTATTCTCACTTCATATTTCTGACTATAACATTTTTTTTCTTTCGAAAATGGAAATTTCATGGGAATAAATATAATAAGTCATATTAACTTGGTTGCTCTTTTATACGCAGACGATTTGGTTTTTCTCTCTACCACCTGGTTTGAAACTCAAACAAATTTTGTCAGAATATTGCAAATCTAACCATCTTACAGTTAGCACTGACAAAACTAAGATCATGGTGTCGCAGAAAGACAACCGTTTAGGGAATCTTAAGAGTTTGACGTATGTAGGCTCGGTCATCTAGTAGTAAGATTATTCAATTATCTGAACATTTGAATTTTTTCTTCAGGTAAATTTAGGCAGGCCCGCAAATCAGTTCTGACAAAGCATTCTTCTGGAAACGCAGTGGTAACCAACATTCTCCAAGCATATAAAGCTTGTCAGCTGTACAAATCATTATTGGAAAGCATACTCCTTTACTCAGCTAAAATTTGGAGTATTGAATATTGGGATTTATTAGAGCAAGGTAGATACGTGAATTGCCTACTAAAGTTATCCCGGAACACGCCTAACTTCCATATGAGGGTAGAGATAGGTATGGCTCACGTACGTTTAAAAATATTTAAAAGGATGCTGAGGTAGTGGATAAACATATTGGGGATGGAAGACATCAGCAGCCAAAAATATGTAACAATAGATTCTCTGATTTTGAAAAACTACCACTATGCCTTTTAATTGGTTGGGAGAGCTTAGAACACTGCTTGCTAGGGTAAGGGCCTCTCTAGCATTTTGTCTTGTCCAAATTTAGAAATTATTAAAAGCCACAGGCGGTGACCTCCAGATTTCAATCGAGTAGCGTAATCCGATATCAATAAAAATAAAAATAAACACTCGAACCCATAAATATATATATATATATATATATATATGTATATATATATAAATATATATATATATATATATATATAAGACCAAAATGGTAGTATATAAGCAAGTATTCATCCTTACGCTGACCTATGTAGCTGAAAGCTGGCCTGGCATCAAGAAGTTTGAAAGCCAAATACAAGCCACACAAATGAAATTCCTGAGGAAGGGTCTTGGTAAGACAAGGTTGGACCGAATCCGAAACCAATAAGAGAGAATACGGAGCAGGAACCGCTGATAGACTATATTCACAGAAGAGAATTAAAATGGTTTGGCCACGTACTAAGAATGCCAATCAATAGGTTGGCAAAAAAAGTATGGGAAGCAAAAGCAGTGGGAAAACGACCCAGAGGACGACCAAGAATTAAATGGGAGGACCTCATATCGGATCTGGCGAGGAGGAGGGGACTCACTAAGAGAGAGATTAGGAGGTTGTCTGCGGATAGAGAGCTGTTTAGAGCATGGTAGCTGGCTGCCCCGACACTGTGAGGTATAAGGGTTAGATGAAGAAGAAGCAAGTGGCCAATAATTGATCAATTCCTAATAACACAATGAAGCTTCCACTGGCATAAAAATTGGTGACGTAGCTCAAAAGCGATTCAGGACCTCCTGAAGCCCTGCTTTACTCTCATACCTACGGAAGGAGGAAGGTGTGGAGTTTTAGCCTTTAGTTATTTTATGTCTGCGATTATTTCATTTTGCTATTCATTTTTTAATTTGTATCATAAGATGTATTAATTTTTTATTATCTTTTATATACGGCATGTATGTAGTTAATAAGCTTAATGGCGGACTAATATATTTCACAGTATTTTTTTTTCTTTATCTCTGATATCTATAGGGTGGAATTTTTCGCTTCTCAGTGAATAAATAATTTAAAATATTAATCAACCTTTGACTTACAGCAATGCTGGATCCAAAAAGATAACAAACATTTCTGCTAGATATCCTCATCAACAGAATTTTCCAAGGGATGAGAACTTTTTTTAAAACTGAATGGAGCTTTGGATCGTTAATAATTCCGTTTAATGTAGCTAGCCGAAAAAAAAAAAAGAAAAAGTAATTTAGTATAATCATTAGGAAACGGTCTGCTTTCAATGCCCAGTCTCTTGCACCATCACCCCCGGAGAAAACTTAAAAATTATACTAGCTAAATGAATTTATATCGACGAAAATTATTAATAACGATGAAGGCTAGTTGACTGCATATAAATACATTATTGGGTTAAAATTATTTAAAGTGATACAGAGATGGTTGCTTGACCATTTAAAAAAAATATGAAACTTTTGGATGATGAGACAAATAACCCATCTTGTTTAATGTTTTTCAAGGAAAAATAAAGGTTTATTTACCAATCCTTCTTTCAAACAAGAACCTTCGATTTTTAGAAGCCAATGAATAACTTATCAAGTAAAAAAAATTGATTGAATTTTGAAATAACTTGAAAAAATTGATTAAGCACTAATAGCTGCTACTGTTAAATCTGAATATCAGTAATTGTTATAAAAAAGACACTATTTCTAAAACCTAATCTATCATTATATCGATGTACGGAATAAATAAATAAAGCCTTTTATTGCATGAGGAATCAAACAATATTTCGTAAAACAAATAATAACTTGCAACATAAATAAAATAAAATGAACTGCTTCTAAGATATTTATAATTAATAATAATCTATTACAAAGTTATAGTTAGTATTTCAAAAACTGTTTGCAATGTATTTACACTATATGATTGAAGGATGTTGCCTCGTGCAGGCCTCCCCTTAATGGGGGTGATGGTCTAACTTCCCTGGAGACCAAAACCTACTTGGAAGTGGAGTTCACGATTTCATTTCATAGTTCTTTTCATTTTTCTATATCACTAGAAGTTTTCATCCGATTGGGACCAGTGGCACTCTTGAGGACATCACTCCAGCGCCTGTTCTGCCTTCCTCGCCTTCTCTTTAAATTCGTCGATGTACGAAATAAACAATTTAAAAAAATCATTTTTATTACAAGTAAAAAAAAAACTTGTTTTTGAATTAAATAAACGTTTTATAATTTTGTAATTGGTAAACCGTAATTAAATGGAAATGAAGACGATTGGAGTTCACGGCAATACAACGAAAGAATATTAATTGGTTGTACCGACATTTCTGCATATTTACTAGCAATTCATGCTTTTCCCTTATGAAGGCTTGTATTATTGTTACTAAAGCTGAATAAAATAAATACTTTAAGAGAGAGGAACACAATAACAATAAGTAATAATAATAAGTATTTTTCATTCAATTTGTCTTGTTATTTTTTTATTTTTTCTGGTAAAATCATAAACAAGATGGTTTTTGTTTTATCCTTCTAAGACAAATACTTTCAAAGTTATGAAATTTCTTGTAAACCCTTAAATGGAAAAACCCATTATGGAGGTGAATATAGTTAACCAAGCGGCAATCTATATTCTTGAGTCAGAAAAACAACTTTTTTTTAAAGCCTTTATATTTATATTCAGCACTGGACATGAAGTAAAAACAACCAACGGATACGCCTTCGTAAAAATTACATAAAATAAAAATAATCAGTAGGTCCAAGAGGGGACAGGGGACAGCCTCTGAATAAATTAAATCTTTTAATAAGAAAAAAAAAATATTTCATCTCTTCCATAATAAACAGTAGATAAATTAATTCAGATTCGTCACCAAGGTAAACCTGAAAGTTAAATTTTAATGGCTAATACAGCTACTCCAACAATAGTCCCTCCATCAATCTTTGGCAAACACAGCCCCCTCATCGCCGCTAGTAAATGGTGTCGGCGTCCACTTAATATTAATCACGGGGAAGATAAACTTAACGGGCAACCTAGTTGGAAGGTCATCAGAGGTGAAGGTTAAATCTCTTCAAGTAGTTCTCAATTATCTCAATAATTGAATTGAATTACTTATATTGTAAAAGGTAAATTATAATATAATTATTTTAAAAATAGAGGAAATGTTTTAAAAAACTGAATTTCTCCCTGACTAGGAAAACAATAGATATATCTATAATCTACTGCTTTTCCCAATTCACATTTTAAAATTAAAAGGATCAAATTACTGTAATTAATAACTAAATTACACTAACAATTAATGTTTATTCGAAATAAAGTTGAGAGAAATAGGAGTTTCAAACACGACATCTTGCATATATATATATATATATATATATATATATATATATATATATATATATATATATATATATATATATATATATATATATATATATATATATTCCATTAAATTTCTGACATAAGAGCTGGTAACAAATTTTCGATCTGAGCACAACCAACAGAGGTGGAGCGGGCCAAAAAAGTCCCAAAACAAAAAATGTAGCCAAAACGTGACTTTTCATTCAAGCCAATATAGCTCCTTAACAGTAGGTGCTAGCAAAAAATGTTATATAACAAAAATTATTGTTTATTGAATTTATGATAAGAAGTTTACCGACGAATTTTCGATCCGAGCCACACCAACAGAGCTAGAGCTTTCTATGTTACATTTTTTACTGTGAAAAAAAAAATACACTAAAAAATTATAGGCCCCCTGCATAAAGACATATCCATGCCACACAAATCTGGTGATGAAGTGAATCTAATTGGCGGATTTACGGAAGTATTTTGCTGAAAAGTGACTTTTTTTCAATGCTTTCACATCAAAACAGAAATATATATATATATATATATATATATATATATATATATATATATATAATATATATATATAAAACAGAAATATTTTCCCTAATAACATTTTCTAGAAACTTTAAATTGATAAAATTAAAGGATTAAATTGAATAATACTCCGAAACAAGCGTTTTTGAAACGAAAATCAGCCTTCCTCAAAGTAGACCCTTCTTGAGCGGCTACTTTGAACAAGAGAAAAACTACTCCTTCCCTAGTATTGAAGGTAGCGGATTCGCAGATATAAGAATTTATAATATTTTATCATGCTACGGTTAGATAAATAAATTCAAATTGATTAAATGTAAACTATACGTTGAACTGTTAACAATTTGTGTACTATATATAATCTACTTTGATGTTATTAAATGTTTTTTTAGTATCCATGATGCCTTGTTTTTTAGCCACTATTTAAATAAAAACTCAATCTCTCCTTTACTAGTTAAAACAAATATTTTTAATAATGTTTAGGTATAGTTTCTAAAAAATATAGCTCTTAACAAGTTACAAATTAACTATTAACATAAACTTGATTTAGTTTTGAAGTAATACTTCCTTGTGTGTTTCCTTTAGTAAGGACCTTCCTTTAAGTAAGGAGCTTACTAAAGGAAACACAAAAGGAAAACTTAAATTACCAGAAGCAAAGGGAAAAAAAATGCGTAGGTAACTTAAAATTTCCAATTAAGTTTTAATCATTTTTATTAACTTCATTTTATTTTTCTTGATTTGCTGATTTTACTAGTTCCTGATAAACTATAACACGAGCATAAATCTAAAATATTTTTAATAATAAATATGAATGAAACAAATTGTTCATATTCACCGAATAACGAAACATCGTGTTCTAAAAGGTGCCAACAACGTTGCTTTTTTTTTTTTTTTTTTTTTTTTTTTTTTTTTGTCTAAAAAAAGATAAAAAATTAAAGAAATGAGTTAGAGACATATAACAAAAAGGAAAATATTTAAGAATACATTGGTGATCAATTAATAACTCACCTAGAATAATTCTTCCGCTACATACGCCAGGCCAGATGAGGTATGTACACGTTTATAAAAATATCTGTAAACACTGATACCACAAAAAGGATTACAGCGGCCAAGGACGGCCAACATGTGCTCTTATTGCGTTCACAGCACATTCTATGTTTAATCCTTAAATGCGTAGAACAAACCGGATGATGCTAGCTTGCAAGTTAAGCGCGCCAGAAGGATTTTCATTTTAAAAGTACGTTTGTTTAAAGTAGTCCCGCATGTTTAAAGTAGCCCCCGTTTACGGTAACGGTGGCACTCAAGAATGCTCATCGTAACCTCTACGGATATTAGGAAAATCCTTTCTTCCCAAATACAAAAGTTCACCTGGAACACAAATGGATAAGTACCAACTAACTTAAGTAACAACCAGCTGACATTAATTAGATTATTCTTGAACGATAGAATATAATTTGACCCCTTATAATTCACTTGATACAAGTTGCGTCCCTCGTGACCCTGGACAGTTCCGTGATGGATTTCTAAAGCAGGTCATTGAAGTTTATAAAAAAAATAAATTGCTTCACGAGGCAAGAATACATTTTATCGATTCTAACCTTGTCCCGATTTATTTCGATGTTTTAGTCGCCAATTTAAAAATATCCATGTTTAATCTGATATTAACTTCCGCAATGCATTCTCGTATTAAAATGAGAAATAAGCAAATAATTAAGTGGAAATACGAAAATATCAAAATATAAAACACTGAATTAATATTACAATCTGTCTCACCTTAGAACAAGTAATATGGATGACAAAGGGTCCATTCACAAAATGTAACACATTAAATAATACAATAGAAGTTGAAACTATAGAAGTAGATGTTTAAGGTTAGAGAAAAGGGCTATCGATAAATATACACTCGGATTAGATCGAACAGGTGTATTGCAAGTCGAGCCGATTTGGTGGAGCGCCTCGTCGATAGTATTACCAAAAACCGCAAAGAATTACTTATCTTTACTATAATACTATACTGCTAACTACGGATATTACTTTTATATTCATTTCTCGAATGTCTCAGATCTATCTCTCTAGTAACAAAAAAAAATAAGGTAGTAGTAGTAATGGGAATTATGTACTTCCGAAACTTTAGAGTATGTTAATCCTAATCAATAATTATAAATAATAACTGTTAATCAAATGAAGTAAACTAAACAAATATAATTAGCCCAGATTTTTGTACGGATTAAAATAAAATAATTTATAGTACATTGAATACACCATTGTATCTGTTGGAGTTGAAGATTTGCCAAGCTTATTTCGTGAGCTCCCATTCGAGTAATTCTGCTATTTATAAAAATATATCCCCAGATTACTTTCAGATAAAATAAAATAAAACCAAAGCGCTATCGCTAATTGAATTTCAGAGATAAAAGGAGACAAACTTTTGCATAGGGCCATTAAACAATAAATAACATAAATCCAAAATTTACCACAAAGTAACAACTTCTATCAAATTAATCCATACAATCTAATAAACCTATCTATACTAAATATTTTTAAATTAAGGAGCTATTCAATTTTTAAAAATTACTACTGATAAAAATTTAATATATCATGTTCAATTCAAAGCAGAAGATATAACATATAAAGGAGACAATATTCTAGAACAGATATTTATATACAAAAGAGACAACCACGCAGTACGAAGGACAGAGATAAGGACAGGTTTCTCCCTTTACTCTATTGTTGGAAGGGAATTGGATTTGGCAGTTCTGGACAAGGACACGATACGCATTGATGCCCATCTCATTTCAGGTTACTACAATACAAGAAATTTGATATATATATATATATATATATATATATATATATATATATATATATATATATATATATATGTGTATATATATACATATATATCACATTTATTAATTTCCGCTTAATCTTCATTACCAAAAAATAATTAAACAAAATATTATACATTGATAAGAACAGTCTTTAAATCTACTACCAAGAGCTGGTTCATGTAAGAAGAAGTTAGAAGAGGACTAAAAAGAAAGAAGAGAAATTTAGAAAAGTACTTAAACGAAATACTACAGAAAAAGTGCAAAGTGAAATCTGCAGGAAATACGACCTCTCGAACAATAATTATCAAAATGTCCTCCAAAAATAAATTGATCTCCAAAAACAAAATTTACAAGACTAGATAAGGTTTAGGACAAGTATATCTAACAGTTGTTCAAATCTAAATAGGAGTTGATAGAGTCACTTTACCAGGCCCTCCAGGAGACGATGATACAAAAGAAATAAGCCCGAACTGAAAGTATAACGATGAAGGAATCAAGATATGAACTTTGCATAAACAATGACCTTTCCCGAACCCTTAGCAAACTCGAACTGCAGAGTGAGTCGAGGAAATGAGCTTGCCTGCCTTATTTTCGATTTCGCAGCCAAGTCAGGTATTGACTCCGATCTGACACAAAAAGGTCTAGTACTTGGAATAAACTTAATGTTTTGACTAGGATGAAAGATCCAAGAATGCCTCAGGATAATTAGTCTGGATCGTAGAAGCTGTAGCCAACAGCTTAAACTATATACATAGGTCCAGATAGTGGTCCCGATATCGGAACATTTATACTAGACCCTTTTGAATTCAAAGAGTAACCATTATTATCCGTTGTCCGGGACCAACACGTAAAATACAATGCATCAAGAGACCAATCCCAAGGAGAATGTTTTGGCTGACTGGTGTTTGCAAAGCAGGTTTGTAGTAAGTCTACCGTGAGAATTACGGGGTAGTAAGACGAATCTCTACTGTACTTGAGATAGTTTATTCTTAATATATATGATAGGAGACTAAAAATTAAGCTAAGAGAAAAAAAAGAGAGAGAGAGAGAGAGAAGAAGAAAACTTTGGGATCAGTACTTCGGTAAGGATTTACAGTTTCTAGGCCAAAGGTTATGAAAAGAGGAGATTTGATCAGGATTCTCCTTCAACCACCACAGTTTTCCCCAATTAAGGGTACCCATTTTATAGCTGGGTCTCTTGAGGGTCCCCCGACCTCGAAGCCGAGCCATGGCCGAAGGACCAGAAAATAAATTTTCCACTTACAGTCGGACTCGAGCTCGGGCCCGGGAGCATGGTGGTCAAGCCTATGCATGGTAGTCACCCACTGAGCTACCGCGCCTCCCTTCATATTAATACAAAATTAAAATAGACTTCTGTACAAGAGAGAACAGTTTTTGAGAAATACAGCCCATTAAGCAGGATAAAAGAACATGAAAATCCGAAAGACAGAACGTCTCCGTTCATCAATGGGACACACAAACATTGCAAAAAAAAGTCGTTGACATAAGATACTGAGGTCGGACAGAGAACTGTGTTTTTGTAACGCTCTGCTTTAGCAATAAGTACAAGTAATAATACAGGGGCGGTTATAGTTTTAAAATGAAAACTTCCCTGTTTAATTTTCTCTGAAAAGGTATAAAACTCGAACTTTAGTGTATATAATAACTGAACAAATGAAAGAAAAAATATAAAACCATAATTAACTCAGTATAGAACTTCTCTTGGCAAGACGGAGATAAAAAAAAAAAAAAAAAAAAAAAAAAATAGTATTTTTTATTAAAGTAAATAACTATAGGGAAACATATAAAAAATCATTAAATGACATAAAGGTCTTCGTGGGAAGGGAAAGAATAAGGAGGAGTGGGGCTTGGACGGAGGAAAGAAAAGCCAAACATGCAGAACGAATGAGGAAGTTTTGGGAAATGAAGAAGAATCCCAAATCATGATATTCGCGTGGTCTATAAGGCCTTTTCGCGCCCAAAAAAAAAAGAAGTAAATAACTATTTATATTTTTGGCATTATATTTATCGGGAAATATAACATATGAAATATTATAACCGCATTTTAAATAACAGAACATGTCATAGTCATAACCACACAAGTTCCCATAAAATATTCATCTTAACAAAACAAATTAAAGCGGCATTGAAGATTGAATCTTTAAACTATAAAAAAACCACTGACTCGACAAAATGCGATAAATTTAAGATTAGCCCTTAAGTTTTAATGTTTAATATTTTTAAAAATTAGAGAAGTGACACTAAACTTTAACTGAAAATTCTAACTGATGCTATATGATGACAAGAAACAATCCCACGAGAATATGTGAAAACAGGATGACAAGATGGAGTCGGGCACGCAACAATTTTCGGCAGCGGGAATTAGATTTAGCTCGGTATCAACTTCGTGAAACTCATTTAGAGTTTTAGTTAAATAACTCTCTAATCCAGAGGATGGTTGAGTTCCTAAAACGAAGCCAACTATGGGAACTTTAAAACTGGAATACAAACTTCGAGAGTTGATTGTATTAAAGCTATAAAGTCTTTAGTTTATTTTCTTCAATTTGAAAATATATTTAAGTACAAAGTTGGATGGATATGGTTAACATGGGAAACCTGATTCAGATGTTCCTCCATCTTGCGAAGAAAATAACTATGAAAAAAAGCAATACAACTTGGATTCAAGCATTAAATAAAAAAATGCATCTTCTTAACTAACAGTCCTTAACAACGACGTTTATAACATACTTCATTATGAAAAAAAAATAAATAAATAAGTTGTAAAAAAATAAATTGTAAAAAATAAGTTAGTTTGCAATATGCCAAACACAATACAATGTGTTATTATGGCCAGTGCATAGCTGTCTAAAACATTTCTATGCAAACATATTAGTCTATTGATGTGTATAACGTATATTTTTATTTCCTTTATTTTATTAAAATGTTAACATGTAAATTTTACTATAATTTTACTTTTAACTATGAAACACATGTTTCGTTGAAATATCCGGTTAATCCGACTTTTGGCAGTTCCACTCTACCCCTTGGTCCCTTAGGTATCGGATTAAAGAGGTTCTACTGTATTGTATGAATTATTCCTCATACATAATCAATGTATTTATTTTACACAGTTTTAAATATTAATGTATACATTTATAAAAAAATAAAAAATAAATAATTAAAACTTTTTAGCACGATAAAATAATTCTAAATTGTTTATAAGGTTTAGCAGTATAATATTCATAAAAGATGAGCCCTGAATAACAACAACAGGCATGGAAATGGAAAATAATACTGGACGAAACAAAGAGAGTTTTTGCCTGGCATATAGGCGATGAATGATACGTCACTCAATGCCAGGCCATTGGAAATGAAATATAGTGCTTCAGAGAAACCAAATCCAAAATCAATTGATAGATGGACACATGAAGACAATACAAAATGAGAATGGCAATTATAATTGTCATATAATAATTATTTAATTGTTATAATAGTTTTTGTTAAATATACCAAGCATGTTTGAGGTAATCATAAAAATGCAAGTTTTGTAAAATTTAATATAAAACTAAAATATAACCGTTAAAAAGAAATTACTTATTATTTATATTATTTCCAGATCGGCCTGGTAAGCCTTACATGTAAGTTTAAACGATATTAATAATGATTTAACATTAGTAGAAGGAAGGGTATAGTGTCGTACAAGAGACACCCATAACGAGGAAGTGTATAATAAAAATAAATTAAAGGGAAAAAAGATGCAAAGAAGTAACAATAAAAAAAATAAATAAATAAAGACCCAATCAGCGCTGAACCGACAGGTAAATGCCCAAGGGGTAGATTCAAGGCGTAGGTGTCACGGCTGGCATAAATACCGATGGAGCGCGGTGGAGAAAAGAGATTGAACATTTTTATCAGTTATCAGCAGCCTTTGGTATTTATTTTAACTAGAAATATTTTGGTCGTCCCTGTTATGTAAGTGAGTCTTTAGACACTTTGTAAATCGCCACTATCATCCATTTTAAACTAAATTGTATTATTATCAAATTTGCTTTTAAGAACTATACTTAAATTAAATAAAGGTGTATATACATACATATACATTATGCATATATATATATATATATATATATATATATATATATATATATGTGTGGGTGTGTGTGTGTGTGTGTGTGTATACATACAGTGAAACCTTAATATAGCGAATCCCTTGATAAATCAAAGTTTTTCTATTCCCCTTAAATCTGGCTATTATTCCAATGCTATTTTTACCTCTACATATCAAAGGATTGGTTAAGAAGACCTTCTTGATATATCGAATTTCGGAAGATTCCTTAGCATGCACCGTACTTCAAAAAAACGAGGTTTTTATCGAAAATCCTTTATACATCGAAGTCGATTTGTTAAATAAGTAAAGGTTAGACTGATCAAAGATTCTATGAAGGATCAACTGTAACTCCCATCCTGACATTTGTTTCCGATTTGTTTCAGTTTCTGATAAAACACTGCGATACGTTTCGTTTTCATTTGTTCCTCATTATTTTTTTTTTATTTTCGAAAATGGTAAAGCGTAAAACCCTTTCGTATGAAGAAAAATCGAAAATTATTCAAGCCGTAAATGCCGGGGTCGACAGAAAGTGCGATATTGCAAAAAAGTTTGGAATACCAGTGAACACCAAGTGGATGCAAGAGGTAATAAAAGAGGTTTAAAGGGCCCGAGTTCCAAGATATAGACGGGTGTGTTGTGAAATGGTTAAAGCAGTGCCGTGAAAAGAAACTTGTCAACTTGATCAATAAGTTGTCCAACCTTACAGGAAAAAAGCAACAGAATTCGCTAAAGAACTTAGTAAACCAAATGTTCGTGCTAGTAATGGCTGGTTCAGAACTTCAAGAAAAGGAATGAAATTGTTTTTTAAAAAAATACCGAAGAAAGTGCAAGTGTAGATGATGATGTGTGAACAAAATGAAATGAAAAACTTTTTTAACTAACATTATTCTTTCAATAAAGTATTTACAAATTTTTTATAGTTACATTGAGTATTTTATTATAAAACTCTAACCTCTATATATCGAAGTCAGTCAGAAATCACCTCAATAAATCGAACCTCGATACATCGAAATCCTCGATAATTAGAAGTTTCCTTACTCCCCTTGAGGTTTGATATATCGAGATTCACACATACACACACACACACACACATATATATATATATATATATATATATATATATATATATATATATATATATATATATATATATATATATACAGGGTGTTCGGAAGATCGTTAGCCAAAAAATTATCTCGGGTAGGGAGGTTCATTTTGAACCTATTTAAGGTCACTTACCTATATACAAAGTCTTACGGTTTTTTTTTTTTATGAATTTTTTTGTGTAAATGGCCAAATCCAAACATTTATGCCTTATAACTCCGTTGTTTACTGATATATCAAATTTTGTTCCCTGATTATTGTTTACAAAAATGTAGATAAAGTTTACTCTGATAAAATCGAAATTCCGAGAAAGAAAGAGAAAATATGCAGTTTAACCTATGCTATAAAGAAACACAACTATTTGTTACGTTTTGCATAAAAAATATGATTCGATTCATTATTATTGTCAATGTGCGCTGGTGGCACCCTTTTGTTACTTTATAAAAAATAAAAAAAACTAGATGTGCTGCGTGCCTGCAAATGGTATTTTTTTAAATAGAGTATTAAATACAGAAGTTTTTTAAAACAATTTGGATTAGGCTGTTGCACTTACTTTTTTTTTTTTATTGAACCTAAACTTGAAGTTCATAATTTTTATTTTTGCCTTTACAAGATTTAACGATCTCCCGCTTTTTTGGTATTTGTTTTTTGCACCATATCTTTTTTATTTTACATGGACAATGTATCAGTAATTACGGGGAAAAAAATGGCGTTGATATATCAGTAAAAAACGGAGTTATAAGGCATAAATGTTTGGATTTGGCCATTTACACAAAAAAATTCATTAAAAAAAAAAAATCCGTAAGACTTTGTATATAGGTGAGTGACCTTAAATAGGTTCAAAATGAACCTCCCTACCCGAGATAGTTTCTTGGCCAACGATCTTCCGAACACCCTGTATATATATATATATATATATATATATATATATATATATATATATATATATATATATATATATATATATATATTTATATATATACAAAATCAATTAAACAAAATAAAGAAAAAGAAAATCGATTCAAACTTCACAGGGATCAAACACACATGGATCAAACTTCACTTATTTTAATATTTTTTAAATTAATTTAGTCGCACCACTTATTTTAATGTTTTTTTAATTAATTTAGTTGTATATAAGTAAACTTTATAATCAATTTCAAGCGCTATATAACATCTAATTTTTATAACCTCTCATGTAAAATGGCGCTCATAACACTTTCTTAATAACAAATTAATAGATAGTGAGTAGATTTTATTATTGTTAAACCTTCCTGGAACTGTAAAGATAGTGTGGTCAAACTTCGGTACAGATTGGTTCCGTAGTTTTCGCAGTTAGTGACCGCAAACGAAAAATGGCTTGTCCTTTTACGAGTATATAACAGTATAGATATAGATATTAATAATATAATTTCGCTAATTAATTCTGGACCCAAACACATTAGCACGGGAAGAAAAAAACATATTATATATCTCTTGCCATTGATTGACCCAATATTCCATGACAACAAATGACGTACCTCCTATCGATCATGATTGGAAGCCGATGATGATATTTGATTTTTATGCTTTTACGTTCTATAAAAAATTATTTAAACGATATATAAAAACTTTTTTTTTTTTTTTATAAAACATAGCTTTTTTTCATTAATTTTCTACCAATCATTTTATTTTTAAAAACGATTCTTTTATTTTTCATTGTAATAAAAACATTTTCTTGCGCCAAGCTTTTTTTTCTCTAGTACCTACTTACATTTCCTTTAAATCCGCATTTAAAAGATCATTGTAATAGAAGAAATAACAAAAAGAGGATACCAACTTAAATATGACAAAAACGATGGTTCATAAAATGGTAGGTGGGAATAAAGTTAGCTAATACCGGTAGTTATTAATTATTAGTTATTAGAAGTTAAAAAGTATTGCCCTGAAAATTTTCGATTTTGAACTTTACAGTTTATTCCCTGTGGCCAGCGATATTTGGGATACATTTTGAGGATACTGGTGAATCAATCGACGTGATGAGAAGTTAAAAGCTTCCTATATTTATTTTTTTGTTTATTTATTTATTAATATAACCAACTTCATAAAATATATAAAATAAATAAATGAGGAAGATAATGAATATAAAGTTATATTTCAAACTTGTAAAGCAACTACTCACTATTAGAATGGTAAGAAAATTTATTGTTAAAATATTTTCTTTTTTTTATATATACTTATTCACAACTGTCAATTACAATTAGACAACCAGTGAATCTGTTGTGAGAAACAAAATAGCGTGAAAGGCATGAAGGAGACTAGAACACAGCGGCAACTCCAGACCTAATGTATTTTTTTTTATTTTAGTTTAGGTCGCTCATACAGCTCCTTTTTAGGCTTCCTGGGTGTTGTTGGGCATATTTATTGTGGTCATGTGTATTATGATGTCCTTGTAATTTTTCGTGGAATCGTTCGTAGTGTTTGTTAACTGTCGCCATGCGTAGCTCAGTATGTAAAATTACGTTGCTTATTTTAGTTGCTATCAAATAACGAGCGTTATTCAAGATCCAAAACTTGGATTTTAGCACACAAGCAGTACACTAACAATATATAAAATATCTACAATATATAAACAAAACTATCCGACATTTTCCACTTTAAAATGTACAATTTTACTGAACTATTAGGGATTCCTCAAAAATATTCTCCATCCCCCTCACCTACAGACTCCACTGGGTGATCGGAATAATTTCTTAATTTCTAATTTGAATTCTTAATTTTTAAATTGTTAAAAGCGACAATATTTTATAACGATGAAACGGTGTTAGTATCGCTTCTTTCTAAAAACATTTCCGAAAAAATGAGAAATATATTATATTGTGTAAAATATCCTGAAAATAAAACTGTTATTAATCAAGACAAAACGGTGTATTGCACTGTCAATGCTTTGAAACGAGAAATCTACTCCGCCATTTAGAAATATGGTTTTCGGTGTTAGCGTAATCGGGTTTAGTCTATTTATTTATATGTTGTTCAAGAATGCTTAAAGATTAAAAATCAGTTTAAAAGCTTCTGTAGCAATGTGGTCCAAGCTCACGGTATTTTCATGTAAGTTCGCCAGGAAAATAAGTGGACCATCGCAAAAATAATTAAGAAATACAACAATCATAAGTAAGTCTTCTGCCAATTAAAAAAATAAAATAAACAAAATTCCCATGACTTATTTTCTGATGTTTAAATTACAAATCAATGAGAAGATCTAACAGGAAGAAGAGCTTGAGGTCGTTCAATATTCAGCGAGCCGAGCTCATTTCCATTTCACTGCAATAGGAAGTCTCTTTACAATTCAGGAAACATTACTCTTCCTTAAATCTCCCCGATGAAAAGTTAATCCTTAACCAGCTGGCGAAATTTCATTGTCTGAAGGAAACAACTAAAGATTATGGGCGTTGTTAATAAATTTCTAAATAATAATTTCCTTTTAATTCATACTAAAAGAGTTAAAAACATTAGTCATTTTTTAATGCTGTGTTTAAGCCATTAACAGATGCTACTTTGATTAATGCATCGTTTTACTAAAAACCAAGTTCGCGTAGTAAAACTTGACGTTTAGCAATACCTTACACAAAATAACACAATGAAAAAAGGCGCCTAAATCAAGATCGATGTTTTGTTATTTTTTTTTCGGAAATTTCCAGTTATAGTATAAAGAAACCTACAATTTTCGGTGCTGTTCCAGAAAAATTTGATTACAACCAAACTCGACTTTTATGTAAGTTCACATTTTTTTCGTTTTCAGTTACAATATAATTTATAATAACAATAAATTATACTCGTTCACTTATTATTAAAAAGATCTAGTTTTTATAATCTTAAAAATCTCTAGATCTATTATTAACTAACAATTTGCAAAAACAAATTTCAATTAAGTTATTTAATTTTAGTTAGAAATAAATCAACAACTGCAAACAATTCCTAAATTTCATTATTTTTTTTTTTTATATTTGTAGTTTTACTTACTTTTTTTTTATGAAATATATTAATAAATTTGAAAATAGCTTTTTTTTTTTATTATTAGTTTAAATTTTTCCTCCCCTTATTTCTTTATTTCTGAAAATCATTTTTAAAACAGGGGCAAGTCAACTTATATTTCAGAAGTGAGGTATTTTTAAGTATTAGTAGTAATTATTTATAAATTCAATAACCATTAATTAATATTACTATTAAAGCCAAAAATCAAATATTTTGCAAACCACAAAAACAATAAATTACAGATACAACATCCTTATCTGATTAAACAAAGCCTGAAAACATAATAATTTCTTGATGTTTAACAGCCAATAAATTGTTTGACACCCAATTGCCTTAATCTAAACTCAAAATATTAGGCAATTGTCCATTAACAGTGTTCTTTATTAGTTCGATAATACTTGTGAATATGATTTTAACTATTCTTAAAATAATCTGCCAGTAAAGTTAAAACACAAACAGAAATTTAATGGGGAAAAATGAGTTAATCATTAAAGAGTTGAAAGATAAATGATATAAATACATAGATATGTATAGTGTATATTAGTTAAAATCCCATAACTTTTTCAACATAAATTCCAAAAAACATAAATATTGAATAAGCAGAAAAACATTGAAGTAAATACTAAGATTAAGAAGCTATTGAACCAAAAAAGATAAAAGTTATTTTGAAACCTAATTATTACTTATTTTTTTCTAAAAAAAATTCAAAGTTGCATTAAAAAAATTAAAAATAAACATAAACTTAAAAATAAATCAGATAAAATGTTATACCTATACAGCTTTTAATACATTATAATAATTATACGTTTCAATTATGCTAATTATACTGCTCAGGAATAGAACTTTAAATCTAAAATATTTAGATCTAAAATTGATCTTTATTTAAATTTACTTATTTTGATTAGTAACTACTATCACCATCAGAAGAATAGCAATATCAAGATGGAGTCAGAAAAAGTTAATCATTGTTTTATATGGTAAAGCTAACTTTGGATGAAAAAAAAGTCGGGTCTTTTGCACTTGTTCCCCGCATTTAATTTAGAGTTTGTTATCATATGTTTAGGTTATGAGTAACATTCCCAAACGTAATAACAAGTCAATGAGAGAGTTTTTTAATTGTTCCTATTATTTAATAATTAAATAAAAAACAAAAAAATTATTTTAAAAAAAATTATTATTATATGCGACATGTCTTTGTTCGATTTAATTCGTCGAATAAATACAAAAAAAAATTTTTTTTTGTAATTTTTTTGTTTTTTATTTAATTATTTAATAATATGAACAATCAAACGGTCTCTCATTGACATGTTATAAAATTTGGGTTACTCGTAACCTAAACATATAATAATAAACTCAAAATGAAATGCGGGGAACAAGTGCAAAAGACCCAAAAAGTCATTTCCACGATTTAACTTTTCACTGGCAAAAAAAAAAAAAAAAAAAAAAATGTAAATATATGTACATATATATACATGTATATATAAATGTAGTTGAATGTTTAGTTTTTCATAGAAAAAAATTATAAGCAGATTATATGTTTTTATTTTGAAGATGGCAAGAGAAGTGACCTGCATTAAATTTATAAGTTTTATCAAATAGTCAAAGTTATAAAAAATTTAGTTGTTTGATAACTTCTTAAATTAATAACAATATTTAAAGAATAAAAGTAAAATTTCATTCAATAATAAAAAATTAATTAAAAAGACTGAAAAAAAAAATACATACAAATATAACTAATTAAAAAGTTTTATAGAATTCAGTAGTTTTATTTATTTTGTTAGATAAACCACCACCTAAACTACAAGTAAAAGTGCTAGAGAAAGAAATGATAATATACAGAACACCAAACATGAGCAATTCTCAAGAAAAAACCATGCAAATCAGAATTAAAATTAAATTGTTACATACCTGTGTCTTGAGAATCGGACATCATCAAACTCAATAGCAGATCTGAATGAATGAAGAGAAGCTAAAGTAGCAATTGAAGATGTTGGGGAAGGGATACAGACGAGGGTGTCACTGTCAGAGCCAGCCGTCACCAATGTATCATCGTCAGAGCCTTAATAATAACAAAATTCAATACAGTTAACAATAGTAATAAACATTACTACTCTAAATAAACATTTAAAATACACCATGTACTGTTGGATCCTATAAAAACAGGGACTACTTTTGAGGCACATCATAGAATTGTGTCTCCTAAGTTCAAGGGTAAGTAAATATGATATTTATTGAATATATTCCACAACCACTCAATACAAAAAATTATAATTAAAAAATAAAACAATAATTAGATTATAGAATTAATTTTACTTTTAATAGAATTGTAATATTTTTTTACAAATAAAGTGGCCACCATAACAAGTACATTCCCAGACCTAACATAATTTTTAAAAACGTTCTTACTACCCAGACAGCTCTACTTAAATACAAGTAAAAAATAAAATTAATACCATTTTTAAAGTACCATTTAACTTCTCAAAAAAAAACGCTGAGTGATTTTAATGATTATGACATCCCTCTCTCCAATAAACTTATAATCTAAGTATAGATATTAATGTATTAAATTTAAATTCTTTGAATATCCTAGCATCAAAGGTGTCAGATTTAATGTGCTAATGTATAAAACCATTCTATCAAAATTAAGATGTGATAATAGGCCACAAGGTTATTTGCAGTATAGTATATAAAATAAAAACCAGGATTTGTTTATTGAAAAAAATATGCCTTCCAACATTTAGTTTGGCAGAATAAAAAAATGTTAACAGCAGAATATCTAATCATAGTATAAGAGATATTATTGGTGAGTTTCATCTTCAATCATTTCTATACTAGTAACTATTATAAAAAAAAAAAGACTATCAGCCAAACAGTTTAACATAAAATACAGGCTGAATTTCTAGCTCATCATTCAGCCATGCTAAATTTGATTCAGCACATTAATGTCCTCATGATGAAATTATCTACAGCTAAAAAAAAAAAAAAAAAAAAAAAAAAAAAACTAGAAATATTGACACAACTGCTGGTTGCAAAAGCAGTTTACAAAATCTGTTTTTTAAAAAATGGTGGTATTAAATCAAATAAAATTTCAATATTAGTAAACTGTATAGGATATTTAAGCGACCAAAACTACTTAGACCCTCGTCATGCATTGCATAAAAGTAAATTAAGTTATTATTATTATTAGTGAAACTGGCCTTAAGTTTATGAAATAAACATTTTATTTAGTTGACAATATTAATTCTAGAGTAAAAAAAAAATATTCTCCTCTAAAATTTAGATTTTAAAATAAATATACTTTAGTCAAGCATTTACTTGAAGTATGTATTGTAAACATTTAAAAGATATTAAACAATAATTAAAAAAAATAAACAAAGTTCACTTTAAAAAATCAAGTTGATGGGTTATAATGATGGTGATAGAGATAAGTACATTTAAAGGGAAGATGAAAGGTAAATTATAAAAGAAGAAAAAAAAATCCTACAGAAATTAAGATCAAGAAATGTTATTTAACTTAAATAAAAATTTAAAAAATCATCCTAGTCCTAGTGGCTGGGAAATGATTGTTTACCCTTTAGTTTTATAATGAATTTGAATCCTTATTGTAACCTACTAGAAGAAAGTCATACCTGAATATAAATAATACATAAATCTAAAATCATTTTTTGGTATTCTCTTTATTTCCATAATTTGTGATTAACTTTCTTTAATAAGCCAACCATTACATGTTAATTGGAGATCATTTCTCTTTTACTTAATTCACAGAGAAAAAGAAAACAAAACTACACATAAATATATATAAGTAAATCTATGATGAGGCAAAACTATTACTAAAACAATTACTAAAGTACAACATTACCTCAAGTAAAATTTAATAGAACAGGACAATATTTTCATTTACCTGCTTCAAAGGCATCATAAAATTCATCATCAGATATATCGTAGTATCTTGGATTGCGTTTCCGAACTAGAACAAATGTAACCAAAATTTATTGCTAAAATAAATATTTCTATAAAAGAAACAAAATATAACAGTTACCAGAAAATAAATTTTACCATTAGACTTTATTTAAACCAGTTAATAACAATAAAGGGTGAGTCGATTTCAAATGCGGATCTCAATTCCGCCGATTACTGAAAAAATAATCAGTAGCGAGAATCGATGATTCAAGGTCGATTTCTAGGAAAAGATCGATACCGCCCAATTGGCTCACTTTCTGAGTAGGGCATAATACAATCATGATTAAATTTTGCCAAATTCTGCTCACATTTTGATACCTAATTATATAATTATAATAAATCGATTCTTATCCCTAATGATAAAATAACGTCGTTTTTTTAAACATTAATAACAGGGAATTTTTTCATGTACTAGATCAACACTGCTTGGTACAGAATATAAAACTATTTCTCACAAAAAAAAAAGATTTGCTACCACTAAACATCAAAATTGTTGAAAATACCTATTCTCTCTAAAAATAGAATAGCCAAATCAAACCTTAGAAGCTGAAGTTCTAATAAAATAAATGTAGCTAAACAATAACAACATTCTATTATTCTTAGAGGATTTTTCCTTAAGTCATAATAAAGGTTATTTTTCATTTCATTACATATTCATAGTTGTTTCCAAACACTAATATATTATTAGAAAGACATCCAGAGAAACAGTAGTACATTCTGCCATGTGTTTAGTGAAAGGTTTAAGTAACTTTTGTGAGTTTTAAGCAATAAATGAAACCCTAAACCTTTGCAATATTTATGTTCTTAGATAAAAATTTGTAGAGTTAATTCTTTAGTCATATATTTTCTGAAATGTATCTGACTTATATATTACATGATGTAGGTAATAAATTCCATTAATTTGGATTGCTGTTGTAACTCGCATACAAACAATTTTTGATGAAGGTTTATATTTTAATATAATGAATAACCAAGAAAAAGATAAAACTAAACACTAAACTGAAATACTGAACTCATAATCCTTTATGTCGAGTATTAACTTCATTTTGGGTTCAATTGATCTATCAAATGGTTCAAAGTAACCTATCTTCCTGCAGAAATACATAGTTATATCTTACTTATTAACTGATTTTGTATTGATGTTTATCCTATCCATTTACAGAAGTATAGCTGATAGCAACAGTTGATCAGTAAGTCTTCTGTGTCAGCTCAGCTCATGCAAAGTCATTGTACTATGTATTCTTCATTGTACTATGGGAGTTAAACAATGCTGTACCTACTAACCCTATAGAGTTCTTGCATTCTTTCAGACACAGGAATAACACCACATGCCTTAGACTTTTATGCATTTAAATCATTCAATTGCTCAACCTAAATCATTGCCTGCAATGAAACTTGGCTTCAAGAGAAGACTTTCAACTTGTCTAGTAACATTACAACTTTTAAAATGGAAAATCATGGATATGCTTCATACCCTGAATACCTCTTTCTATTAGAATATGACTTTTGATTCTAATTATTGACATCTGATTTAGCCCACACCAGATACCTATCCTTTCATAGTAAGCTCCATAATCACTCAAATCCGTTAGTTTCTCAGCTTGCTTCCCACTCCATTCCAGATAATCCTCCGAGGCGTCTGAAACGAAGATGGCCTAGAGACCTTCTAGTGTAGAATTTTTAATAAAGTGCTACTGATGAGTAGTTCTTTCCAAGTTTTAACATGTTATTATAATCGTTGTCAATACATTTACTTGATGTATATATTCTGTACAGTTGTAAATTTCAATAAATGTATATTAAAAAAAAAAAAAAAAAATTATTGACATTTTTAGCATTTAAATTCCAAAACAATAATATCATTAACATGATTTACTGCAGAAATTAGCCAAGGATATAAACTCCCTTAATGTGAACACTCTGTCAGGAAGGAATTGAGAACAATGAAATTGTGAATGACCTAGCAAGGAAGGAGTTGGTAACAATATTGATAAGTGCAGAACCATATTGTAACATATCCAATAGTATAATCAGAAGGGAACTAGATTCCTGGGAAATGGAAAAGAAGAAAAATACTGGGCCTCGAGACTTGGCATTACAAACTTTTCAAAGGAAAAAAAATTTCTAGATAACCTAACAAGAATTAATATGAGAAAAATGTCTAGGCTCCTCATGGGTCATTTCTAGGTAACTTTTATATTATTTTTAGATAACCTAACAAGAATTAATATGAGAAAAATGTCTAGGCTCCTCATGGGTCATTGCCCATTAGGATACCATATCAATAAGTTGATATCTTTAATTATATGCCATTGAATGCAAATATCCATCTTCAATTACTATAATAATCTACTCAATATCAACAATTATTCTTTGGTAGCTGTTGAAATCAGCAACAAAGAAGAGCTCTAGTGTCCACCAGCACGAAGGTGACAGGCTTCTTACATCCTCAGAACAGGGGCAGCTACTCGCAAATTACTACCACCAGGACATAGAATCTAGGACCACAGATACTCCTCCACTCCTAGACATGGCCCAGGAAGACAATTTCATGTCTGTCAGCCCAAAACGACTCAAAGCCATCCTGAGATGATCACATAGAAACAGTCCAGCCACGATGGAGTGCAGACCATCCTGCTAAAGCAGCTGCCCCGAAGAGGTATCGCACACCTCAAACTCGTGCTTGAAGCTGAGATACTTCCCCGCCCAAAGGAAACACGCCATACTGTTCCCACTCCTCAAGCCGAGTCGAAATGGAGATAAACCTGAACACTACACGCCAATCACCTTGCTATCGCATCTCACAAAAATCTATGAGAAAATTATTCTTAATCATCTCGAAGATTTCTGTGACGAGCATTCACCTGTCCCATATGAACAAATATGATTTGAAGCTCACCTCAGTACAGAACACAACCTGATTAAGCTACAGACTGAGGTGAATAAAAACTTCAACAAGAATACGGCGACGGCCATGATCTCAATAGATTGCACAAAAGCATTCGACTCTGTGTCTCACAGCATCCTATGTTGTAAGATCATAGACCTCGATGGTCCACAGCAGCTCTATAACACCATAGTTTCTTTCCTGAGTGGCAGGAGTCTCTCTGTAAAGGTTCGTGAGGAACACCGCTTTGTCCCCCTCACCTGTGGTGTCCCCCAGGGAGCAGTTTTATTGCCAGTACTATTTTCCATCTACACTGTTGAAATAGTTGGCAAAAATTACATTAGATCATCTGTATCAGCCTATGGCGACGACATAGCCATTTACAGCAGCAGCCTAAATGCCACAAAAGCAATATATCAAGAGGAAGCTACATGTAAAGAGATTGTTCAACAGCTGGATTTACTTAATATCAAAGTAAACCCAGCCAAAATGGACAGTGTAGTGTTCTCGCATCAGGCGAAGAAAAGAACATCACTACCGAAAGAGCTCTATGCGGCTGGCATAAAACTAGCACCCTCCAGAAAACTAGTATATTTAGGGGTTCAGCTGGACCGCCTTCTCAGCCCACTGTTATGACAAGGCCAGGGTGGTGAGAAGAAAATCCTACAGGTTGTACCAACTCCTCACCTCCCCGGCACTTTCTCTCCGAAGAAAATTGCCATCTACAAATCAGTTATCCGCCCAGCACTTCTCTACGGTGCACCATTGTTCATTCACCTCTCAGATGGTGCAAAACAACAGCTACAGGGTGTTCAAGAAACCATGTTGCGAAGAACAGTAAGAACAACGACACTTCGGAAGAAGAAACCACCAGAGCTTCATCAAATATTTAATGTACCTACCGTACCAGAGTTCATTAACAGACGCCACATCGAGCTTTTCGGCTCACAAACACTTCAATATCTAGAGAACCCTTTATTTCAAAGTTTATCCCCCGCACCTCCTCCTGTTCGTTGGCAAATGACTGTATAGTTGTACACATGTATGTAGTATTTTTATTTATTTATATTTTAGTTTAAGATGTGGAGATCAGAAAAAGATGTGCCCCAACATCTTCATAAACCTCAAGATAATCAATATTAATGTAAACACAGAACTGCCTTAAAATGTAACCTGGTTACAGAAAAAGGGGCATAATCCCTTTTAGCTTGTATAATTTATACAAATTGCCCACCACTGCATATACTTCATAAATAGGGGTTTTGAAATAATTAAAAAAGAATAATTATTCAGCTAGCTATATAGTAGCAATGCTTGTGCCTGGATGACAAGGCCAACAAGGAACAGATTAGTATAAAACCAAATTCACTACTACCTAAACACAGCTAGTTTATAATAATTTTATTAATTATAATAATTACTGTATTAATTATTGTAGTAAATATTTTATATTAATTAATTGATAAATTAACATAAATAAAAAGTATTTTATAATAATTTCATAGGAAATAAACACCCAATGTTCTATAGGCTGAAGAAAACAAAGCCTATCAAATCAATAACTCAATCAATTAAAGTGATGGCAGTAAGTTTATATTGTGGCAAAACTAAAAAAAAAAATATATATATATATGTAAAATACAAGACCATGAAATTATTATAAATTTTAACTGAAAAAGGCTATAAATTAATGAAAATATGTTGATTTATTTAACTTAACATATGTAGCATAATATATGAAAGTCAGCAGTTTCAAAGAAAGTCAGTTTTCAACTTCATCTACCTTACTAAAATTCAAGCAAGTCAACAAAAGTAAGCAGTAAAAGAAAATCTCTAGCATAGAAAATAAGCAGAAATTTTAAGAATAACCTTATCACGCAATTTGTTGTATTCAAGGAAAGTTGGCGATAATTAGTGGGAGTGATTGGTGAGTGCCCTAATATGCTCCTTGAGTCAGGAGCTACTCCATGCATCCACCTAACAGCAGGAGGACCCGCTCTTCTAGCTCTATGGAAAACCACTTCAGACATTTTCCTAGGTACATCCCTTTAGTCAATCCTGACTGACGCCAGCCCAGCTGTCTTCCTAATTTGAGAACTCTATATTAGACTAGGTTTAAAGATTATAAAGTTTCTTGTATTTGCAAGTTATCCAAATGACTTATTCCTTTACTAAGCCAAAAATTCTTCAAATAATCTTCCAGTCAAAGCTAAGTAATTATGATCATCGGATTCCGATAGATTCCATGACTGCGATGCATAAGTAAGAACAGGCAGATGAAGGTATTATGAAACTGGGAGTTGGTTTTCATACTAATTAGTTAACTTCTCATTCATTTTAACAACCCAAAATATTATCTGTCTGCAGCAGCTCTTCGACACTTATCTTTTTCAGTAGTGTCATACTTTGGATTCAAAGTAAGTTAACTCCTTAACATTTTCAACGATATATAATCCAATTCTTACTGTGTAGCTAAAGCTTCACCTTTTCTTATTTCCTTTTCAGATTAAAATTCAGAGGAACATTCTGATTGAATCTGAACTCCGAATCGAACCTCCTGCATGGCCAATCTGATCATATAAATCAACTTAGATGGAATTCTCATTTCTACCATTAATTCATAAAGCATGGAGTGCTTTGTGCTAACATAGGTGCTTTTAAAATCAATGAACAGGTGAAGCATTGGAAGTTTGTATTTTAGGCCTTTTCCCAGAATCATAAGTAGTGTAAATATTTGGTCAATGGTTCTCTTCTCTTTTGAAATCCTGCTTGTTAGTTTCTAATTTCATGGTGAGGGCTGATTGGAAGTATATTAGATAATATTTTATAAAACCAAAATAATAGAGAGATGCCTTATACCTTCTAATATTTTCTTGTTCAACCAGACAACCCTCTAGTTTTTGTTAACCTTCGATCATCATAACTTTGTTCATCCTTCAAGTATTAGCATATTATGCTTCTTGATCAACATTATTGTAGTAAGTAGGAAGAGATATGATATGACAGAGAGAAAATCTATTATTACAGAATCTTCAACTATAATTTTGCTTTGATTATATGCACATTTTTTTATTATATACTTTAACACATTAGAAACAATAAAGCTTTGTAATAAAAAAACAAACTTAAATATGATTGAAAATCTCAGTATCCCTTTGTAAATCAATAATTTAAGAAAAATTAATATGTTTTAAAAACCAACTAGATACAAAGTACCAATAGAGGCAAATACTGACCTGCATTACTCTTTTAACATATAGAAATTATAACTCATATATTATTATAATTATGCCAATGGAGAAACAAAGCACTATACTTATCCCGAACTAATCACAATATGACCCTAAAGTCTCATCTATAATAGAACGATGGTTTAGAAAAATGAGGAATATTTAGAAATAGAGGATGGCCACAGACAGGTGAGGACTTATAAAGATTGGGCCCATTGAGCCTAATAGACCCTAACAACCAATTAGTAAATAACCAATTGATAATTATCAAACTTTCCTATATTGTAGTTAGTTGAAGAAATTAAAAAAAATAAAATAAATAACTGAAAACAATTTTGTTTATTACCTATACAAAGTAAATCGAGGCAGATGAAAGGAAAATATGAAGGAGGATAGCCGACATTAGTTGAAAGTTAGTGAAATAATTAGAAATAACATTCTATAATACCATGTCATCTTATTTTGATATCCATCTATGACTGATACTAAAGTATTCTAATTTAATATAAATTATATCAACAAAATTTATCTGCTAATACTAAAATAGAAATTACTTTAAAATAAAAATATTTTAATAAAAACACATGCAAATATAAAAATGCATAGCAAGATATAATAACAAGCACTAAAGATAAATATTTTACACAAAGAAAGTGAAAAGTCTAGACAATGAAGTTCTAATTTAGGCATCATGCAAAGTAAGGGCCAATGCTCATTATGAAAAAAATAATTGCTAGAAAATAAAATTTCTTTAACATATTCTGTACATAAAACAAAACTAAAACTACAATGTGAGAAAAAAAAAAAAAACTCACAAGAAGATGTGGAGTTACTACGGTGTGAGACAGGTGGACTGCTGGATAAATGTGAAGCCATTGACTGTTCTAGCTCATGGTGCTCCTTGGCCAGAACATTCAATGCTTCTTCAAGAACCCTGCACTTCTCCTGTTCTTGCTTTAACTGTATAACTCTCACCTAATTTAAACATTACCTTAACATCAAGTAATGTAACTACACATTATTTACACTTGAATATTACATTTATTTGTGTTCAAGCATAATGGGATATATGGGGAGAGAGTTTCTGTTAACATTGATAACATCAATAGTATTCAATATTTGTTGTTTTGAGAATAACATGATTCTACAACTATAAATCATCACTAAATCTGAATGGGTTTAATTATTATTACTACAATTTCAAAAAAATTAATAATAATAAGGCTACAGTAGCCAGAAGGTTCAAAGCAAGTAGCACTAACAATCTCAGCTGCCATATCTGACTCAACAAAGCCCTGTCAAAACCCAGGTTAGGCAACACGATCCTACCATCTGATTTATGCATAGGTAAAGTTTTTTTTTTTATTATATTAAGTCTTTTACATTATTTAAGATATTCTTTTAATACCAGACTACCAACATTTCATGCTTACTTCCAATGAAGCTACTAGTTCTAGTATATTTTCTGAATTGTGTAATCATTTTTCTGTCAGCTCATTCATTGAAATATTCTATAAGATACTTTACTGTTTAAAAAATTAAGGTGTTACTATTTTCTTAACAATTTTACACCACACACACACACACACACAAAAAAAAAAAAATCATTGGTAAAAAATAGTGATAAGTATAATAGTTTAGTAAATTATTACTTTAAGGTTTCTGAACCATTGATGGAAAAGTATTCATTTTTTGTAAGATAAATAAAAAGAGTTGTCTTCAATCATGTCTTTATTAAAAATTGAAAAGCTCAGTTTATAAATGTATAAGTAGTTTTTGGCACATACAAAATTATTCCCTATACATTAATATAACATTCCTCTTTAATAATAATATCACCATAATCAAACTGGTTTTTCCAACAATAATTTTAATTTTAATATTATCAATATAATTTATCAATAAACTAAATACTTTAAAGTAAGCAAATTTTTCACAGCTATGATGATAAAATTTGTAAATCTCTTGATTAATGCTTCCATAATTGTTAGGATTCCATTAATTATCACAATAGTATGAATAACAGATTTAGTAACAGATGAAATATATAGATCCAGGGTATTTACATCCTTTGTAGCATACAATGTGTTTACCAATTTATTTATTTATTCTTTTTTACTTTAGGACTCAATGATGTAAATATTTTAGATTTTGGCAGAGCTTTGTTTAGAGTACGTTAGTCGGTTATTGCAACATCAATTATCAACATTTCATTCAATTTTAAATTTAGTGTAATACTGAAAATAAATTAAAACAAAATAATTTCCAAAACAAATTTTCATTTCGATGTTTACTATAAATATACTTTGAAAACATTGGTATCACAAATTTATGAAACTATATTAAATACAGTACAGTGGTTCTAAGGATGCAATTATTAAACAAAAATTGTAATTATGCACACAGATAATCAACAGTTACCAAAAACTCCTTTTAAAAAAAGAAAATAAAAATAAAAAGAACAGCAAATATAAATTGTTAGATATTATAATTTTGATTTAGATTTTATGTAAAAACAAATACATTTTGATTTTATCACAATAGTTAAAAAATGAAATGATTTTAGAGACTTGTTTGATATCTGTGCAATTTTGCATTTTGTGAAAAAGTGGGAAACAAAACAACAAAGAAATCGCTCATCAACAAAATAGTCAGAAGCTAACCTAAAATAATAAAACAACCATGACAATAAAAAAACACTTTTATTAACAGATGATATACATAAACTATTACCTCTTCTTGCTGCTTAATTAAGTTTAGGGAATGGAACAAAGAGTGGAGCATACTTGAAGCAGTATCTGTGAGTTCTTCAAATCTCTAAAGAAAAAAAAATGATGTTTTTAACAACAATAATATAAGAAATAAAAAACATTATTAATAATTAGGTAATGTTTTTAATAAGATAACAAGTTCTAACTATCACTACAATAAATTTTAAATTCAGGTAACCATGTAATAAATTCAGTACAATAATTGAAATTGAAAAAAATCCAAGATTAAAGGAATTGCTATTAGTTTTGATTAGTCAACTAAGCTTTTATTAAATTATTACAATGATATAAATAACCACTCACTATTCAATAAAAGTTTTACATTAGAAGATTTACAGTTTTACATCAGAAGGTCTCTCGACCATCTTCTTTTCAAGTGTCTTGGAGGATTATTGGAATTGAGTGTGAAGCAAGTTGGGAAACTAGTAGATTCGAGTAAGTTTGGAGTTTAATATGAAAGGATAGGTATCTGGTTTGGGCTAAATCAGCAACATACTCAACATTAAGATCTTTATGGATAAGTTTATTAGTAACATAATATGGAGTATTAAGGATTTTGCCAAAGATTTTGAATTGTAAGGAATGGATATGAGAAGAGTAAGAAGGTTTAGTGGAGCCCCAAAGCTCAAAACATCCAAATGGGTCTAATTACTATAAAATAAATAAGTCTTTTTTAATTAGTTGGGAGCATTGAATGCTTGTCTAGTAAATGTTGGAGTGGTCGAAAATGTTTTCATAATTAAATTCCAACAATGCAGTAGGTCAAATCATATACTCCTCCAGAACTACAGTTCAAAACAAAAGATTTTTAATGATAAAATACTTTTTCACCTTAACCCTCCAAAGCCGTGTATGACGTTAATGTCAAAGTAGAAAGTATCCAGGTTTTACCATCCCCCTCTCTCTTAATATATTTTTAAAGGTGAAATACCATTACCTCTACATGGACTCATCGACAAACTAACTGTTAGACAGTTAACTAGTGATACAGAAATTGTTCTGAGGAATAATATGCGCCATGGGAAAACATTTAAAGAGTCTGAATATACAAAAAATAAAAACAAAAATAGATTGAAGGTTATTTGCAAAATATTTTTTAAGATAAATTTAATAAAACATCTTATGAACAGTTCAAAGATTTGACAACCGTAGAATATTTTTAATTGCATTGACAGAAGACATTTTTATATTCCACAGAGTTGAGTCAAATAAATACGCCTTATTCAAAAATATACCAGATGCCGAGATTAGTAAAGCCTTTAAAGGTATACTTTTATTGAGTATACTATGTATACCGATCTACAGACAAGCTGGACATTTAAGTTGCGAGAAACTCCAATTCAGACAAGCAATTGTTTTGTGCTACCTAGAAAAAGATATCGGTGTATCTAGAAATACCGATTTATTCAGCAGGGCCTTCTTTGTCTACAGGTCCCAGATCTTCAAAATTTTCTGTTGACAATACAATATGATCAAATGGATCACTTGTAAACGCAAAAGATGCACAAGTAAAACTTGTTTAAGTACTGTCAACACTATTTGTGAACAGTGCAAGGTAGGATTGTGTATAAAATGTTTCTATACATATTACAAAAAGTGAATTCTACCTTCAATTTTAATCTTTATCACTATTATTTTTTTAAAGTTTAATTTTTAATATTACCATTAGATGTAAAATGTTTAACTTTAAATTTTGTTCAATAAACTACTTTAAAAATTGTTTTGTCAAGTCCAGCGTCAGCAAACAGAAGAGAGAAGTTGGGTCCCTTTGTCGCAAATGCGGCAGAGAGTCTGAAACACCAGCACATGTGCTGGGAATTTGCCCCAACAACTCCCTCCTTATAACACGCCGTCATCACAGAGTTAAAAAGGAAATAGTGAGGCTCCTTGAAGAGAAAGATTTTGCCTGCTTCGATGAGGTGTATTGCATTGATACCGATGGATCTACACGATACGCTGATATCGTTGCTTTTTTTTTCACGAAAAGGAAATTCAGCGTTGATTCTAGATCCCACGGTTAGATTCGAAAGCAACGATCCGGATCAAGCAGGTAAAGTGGAAAGGGAAAAGAAGGGAATATATGACAAATGCATCCCTTTCCTTAAAGAAAAGTTTCGCGAGACTTTCGGCGAGAGAGAATTCCACGTGAGAGGCCTATGGTTCGGAGCTCGCGGAACTATACCTAATAGAACAAGGAGCTTCATGGAAGACCTGGGAATTGAAATGAGGGATGTGGCTGTGTTAGCGGAAAATATTATATTGGACTCCCTGGGAATAATCCACCACCACATATATGGTAACTGATGGTTTGGGAAGAGATGGAAAGTATATACAATGAATGAAGAATGGGTAAAATGAGATATATGTTGCATATTTATCCTAGTTTTTATATAGTTATTATTATTATTGTTATTAGTTATTGATATTAGTTATATAGTTATTGTTATTGTTATCAGTTATTGTTATTTATGTGAATAGTTTTATATTTATTTTATATATTATATTGTTATCAATAAGGTTTATATTATCTTTTTAATATTTTAAATTTTGTTTTAATTTTATTTTATATTCCGCATGGATTGATCATTTTAATATGTAGATTCTTATATTTTTAAAAATAATGACTATTACGGTTTTTTTTTTTTTTTGGTATGTCATATTTGATTGATTAAGTATGCTGTGTTTTTTTGCAACCCATTTAAAATGGGCAGCACCACTTAATAAAGTTTTCTCTCTCTATCCTAATGAAAATCATATCAAATTTTGCAATTTGGAAAATATAGCAGTCAAAAAGACAAGTGGGACATTTACATCACACCTCTCTGTGATGTTGTTGGAATCAATAATTTTTTTGTATTATTTTTCTTATGTTCTGCGTCCTCATAGAAATATAAAAAAACAAAACAAATATTTTTCACAAAAATAATGCTCAGCTTTGTAGGGTTAAAGTACAAAAAAATAAGTTTCATGAATTGACGGTGTTTCAGACCAGATTGGTTGAGGTGATCAATCTTAATTCTGACAAATAAAGGCTTTAGTAATACCATTGCATAAAATGCTTGTTTCTCTTTTGTGCAAGGACCACTTGAATATTGATATGAGCTTTGATTAAACGTTGTCATCACATTTTATATTTATTTTACTTGTATTTATAATTCTGACGTTTATCCACTTCAAAACTGAAGTCAAGTTAGTAACAAATACATTGTTATATAATTATCCTATGGTTACTACATTTAAATATTACCTATCATAATGTTGGACACAAGTGTGACATAACAATATAAAATATAACTTTCTAATTTCATAGCATACATATCAAACAAGGGATGAACTGATGAAATAGCCAAAACATTGTTAAGGGTTGAATATTTCAGCTTTAACTACTTTGACTCTTTCCAATCAACCTTTTCTAATAAATCAATTTATGGTACAAAATAATTTACACAATTGCTTCTTATCTGAAACATCCTTGGCCAAGCAGCTGTCTGCATCCTCGTTTCCACATATTTCAAAACAGATATAATAAGTTGTAAGTTGACTTAAGACATTTGAATTCATAATCATCCAAGTAATTCTGCAAGAGCAATGCTTGAGGTGCTAGCAAACTTCAATAATATTCCACAAATTGAACCTTTTCTCTAAAGCTATTCTCTGACTAAATATAACCAGTAGCCTATCTTCAGTGTTGACATTTTCCAACCATTGCATTGTAAGCCTGGTTCTTCATCATTTCCCCATCTTATTGTCTTCCCATTGACTGCATTGAAAGTCTTAATTGATTCAAGCTCATCTTCTCTTTCTGATGGAAAAAAACTAATATAGTTTATAGTTGGTTTTTATGCTGAATCAATGTCCACTATTTTAGGTGGGAGCCCACATTTGGACCATTTTTAACTTATCTGGTAATCTCTTTCTTCCAAGTACTATGTAACTTTTCTTGCCGTTTGGGTAAATCTATAAGCTTTACTAGTTTATATGACCAATGGACAGTTAGTAATATTTACGGCATAAATAAATTTTATTTACTACATCTTGTCATATTTTATTGTTAAAATTTTAAAATTGTGAAAAATGATTTAAGAACAAATAAAAAAACAACACAATAAGCAATATTTTAGCTATCCCTTCACCCTTCACCTTTCATAATGTTTTCTCTTGCCAATTTTTTTTTTTTTTTCACCACAATTATAAATTTAAATAACTAAACTAAAATAAAGAAGAATAATTGATATTTAAAGAAATGAATATTTAGTTTTTTTACTGTTTATCAAAAAACATATTTGATTACAATAAATTTTATATGAAACTTATGTCCAATATTCAGATAGGCAACAAATAAAAATTATGAATATAAATTAAGTGAGCTAAATTAATATCATAAAATATAATAAAAAAAATAATAAAACCACATTTTAGAGGTATGCTTAGTATAATCCAGGAGAGTTTGCAAACAGAAGTAAAATTTTAAAACATATGTTTAAATAATTAAATTCAGTAAGTATTAATGCATTTTATGGTACATTAAGCTACAAAGTATAAAACAATAAAGAATACCAAATGAAGTCCAAGTACTTTTAATGCTTGAGGTATCGTGCTTTCTGGATCATTCACACCTGATTCTAATATACTGCTAATTTCTTGAAGTCTTGTCTCAAGCAGCTGATATCGTGCAGAAGCTGTTTGTAAAGAATCCTATAAGAGACAAAATTGAAAATGATATAAATTAGAAAAACAGTAAAAATAATATGGCAAGTAAGAAAAAAAGTACATAAAGTTAACTTTCAAACAGATATATCAACATAAGTGGCAAAATCATAAAAGTCAATTTAATACTATTGGATATAAATGAAATAAGGGGGGAGGCAGTAGCACAGGGGGTAAGGCCCTAGAATGCTAAGTTCCCAGGCCTATGTCCAAGCCTGGCTGAAGACAGAAACTTCATTTTCTGTTATTTGAGCCATGGATTGATGTTGAGGTCGAGAGACCTTCCTGGGGCACAAACAGCCTCTATAACATGGGTACTCTAAATTGGAGAAAAAATCTCCCGGTTAAGCGTTATAGGCCAAATATCTTCTCTTTAAAATACTAAATATAA
Organism: Euschistus heros; assembly: GCA_003667255.2. Classification (NCBI taxonomy): domain Eukaryota; kingdom Metazoa; phylum Arthropoda; class Insecta; order Hemiptera; family Pentatomidae; genus Euschistus; species Euschistus heros. The sequence goes on along the minus strand of RCWM02000151.1, from coordinate 201,049 downwards.
TCTTTGTAAATAGAAAGATACTAATTTATACTAAATACTAATACTAGAATATGAAAGTAGAGCAGTGTAGCTGGTGTAAATACTGAGCAGAAAAACCAATCTAATATATATAATCCAATATGATCCAAAATTATAACAACAAAATTTGAGATATCCATTTTGCAGATTGAGTAAAGGTCTGTTGCTGATTAAAACAAGAGCACTATTTTCTTTCATCCTGTTTGCTGAATAATGTTTAGAAGCTTAAAATTTTTGCAACAAAGATAACATTCCATGAATCTTATTGTTCTTCAGCTCACACAACATCCTGGCAAATAATACTGAGTGTCATACCACCAGATTTAGGGCCCATAAATCTACCTATTAATAAGAGTACTTTTTTCTTTTAATAACTTCAAGTTTCTAAAGCCTACAGTTTTTTTTTCAGTTTTATATTTCTCAAAAAAGAAATTTTTAGTATATTCTTTTACTCAGATGTTCAATTAAAACTTCTCAAAATTGAAATTAGACATTAATCTTATCTAATCCCCCCTAAGTCTTTTTAGTGTTTTACAAAAGCAAATTAAATGAAAATGGCCATAAAAATAAAAGAATAAAAATGTTTTAACCTGCATAGACCCCAACGGTTTAATGTGTGCATCTTCATCATCACTATCAGCAGATACTCTTCCCTGGTTCATATAATGCGAGTTGAAAGCAATATGGTCATTTAGAGCACTCAGCCACTTCTAAAACATTAAACTGAACAATGAGATATAAATAAATAACAATATATTCCAACTATATAATACTAATTAATGAATATTAAGATGAAAATAACATTCACACCCAATTTATTAAAAATATTGAACAAAAAAATACTCAATGTTACAGCAAAAAGCAAATTGTGTCTTTTATAGGTGGCTTTATTAAGATAATGTGAAAACACTTAGATCTAAAAATCATACACGTCACAAAAAATTTAGTTAAAATTTACTTTCCCCATTTCTTTTTTTAATCAGATAAAAACAATGTTCATGATATTTTTAATTTAAGGTATGAATGTGTTTATAGCACTAATAATCATTTTCCTTTATTGACAAATTAAAATAAAAGTTTCAATCAGAAAAAAAATTTCAATTCAGAAATCAATTGTCTAAAAAGAGTCCTTTAAAAAATCTTAAGTTTGAAGATTACGTATAAGCATAATTGGACATCTAATTTTTAATTTTAACGAATGAGTTGGAAATTCTGAAGGCCAGAGACTTTTAAGATACTCTTGCAGATAATAGACTGCATTATCAGAGCTTACTACTAAAAATGCATAAATCATATTTTTACACACAATTTCAAAAAGCTAAGGACTGACATTGTGATTTGATAACAATTTTAATTCAGCAAAAATAATTTTATTGATTTCATCTAGTTGGATTTTGATTTCTAACCATAAAAGTATACGACAGGGTGACAAACCTTGTTTCTGCCACACAAAATTGCAAATTTAAACTTTTATTATTGCTAAACCTTCCTAAAACTATGAAAATGATGTAGTTAAAATTTGGTACAGATTGGTTCAGTAGTTGTACCATTTTAAACTCTGTTGCGGAATGGTGCAAACCACATAATGGTCGATTTTCAAACTTCACTGGGATCCACATGGATCACCTCATGTTTTTAACACTTTAATTGAATATTACTAAAGTTTATTTTTTCAAGTTAATTGAATATTACTAAAGTTTATTATTTCAAGTTCTATTATAAGACCGTATCTTTGTAACCTATCGTGCAGAATGGCATTCGCCACTTGTTGGTCAATGTTAAAACTTCACTGTTATCCACATATTGCTAAACCTTCCTGGGACGATGAAGATGATGAGGTTACAATTTGGAAAAGATTGGTTCAGTAGTTTTCATGAATAGTGATCACAAACAAAAAATGGCTTGTCCTTATATGTAATAGTACAGATATTAAAAAAAATTATATTTACTTTTAAAAATATTTGAAAAAGTATTAACCAGAAAAATAGATCTATGTTTAAAATTGATGTATTTAAATACTTTTTTCCTCAATATAATTATTATATTCACAACAATTTAAAAGAAAAAATATTAGCTTTCAGGAGACTATAGGTATTAATATAAACATTTTTTTTTTATGCAAGGAGAACAAAAATTTACAAAACAAGAGAAGTTCCTTTATAGAAATTTAAACATGATTACAAGTTGAAACTAAAAGCTATAACGCTACTATAAAATGTACCTGTCTGGCAAGCTGACCAGTCGGATCTTCAGAAGAGATGGGAGCAGATAGCCTATGAGTTGTGCCATCAGAGAAATGAACATGGAATGCTGAAGGAGCTAGATCTATCGGTTCAGCTCTAGCACCATCTAAATATTTAAAATCTCTTCTTTTAACACCTGAGGTAGCATCAGCACGGGTAGTAAAATAAGTTAAAACTCCTCTCTCAAGAACTGCCTATACAGAAAAAAAGAACAAATATGAAAATTTAAAAATAAATAAAAAAGTTTTTAGGTTATTTTATTATTGCCATTAAGAACTGCATTCAGAAAAATAAGAAAAAAATGTGCAATAGGATCAAATCAAGTAATGTTTATTTTCTATCAGAGATCAATAAAAAATAAATATATAAATAATAATATTAATTCATGCCAATTTTTCAGCAAAAAATTGGATGCCTGTCATCAGGGCTACTAAAAATAAATGAAATGTCAAAAACTTCAAGTTGTAATTTAACTGATAAAATACAAATTGTTTTCTTCTTTTTTCTAAAAATATAAATGTAAATATTATATTTCATAAAATGGGAGGGGGGGAGGGGGTGAAACTAAATGTATTGAAGATATTCACAAAAAAATATATTTGTTTAGGTTACAAGGAAATTATGTTTCTAGAAGGGAAAGGAATTTAAATGGTGGAAGAGAAAAGGTATTACAGATTAGGATAAGTATAGAATTCCATAAGGATGAAGGAATGTAGCCAAACTTATGAAAGATTTGTTAAAGGCAGCAGACTAACTAAGAGGATAAATAGATTGAAAAGACAGAAGCAAGTATTAATGAAGTGAAATTCGGATTTCAGTTAGTTCACAACCTTTCCTGGTTAATCAGTAAAAACTATAGCTCTTTATCACTCATATTTTGGAGGTAAGCATCAGAACCCACAAGTCAACCAGTCCATGTGTTTTCCATAAACAGAAACTTTCTTCTTCCCACATTTGTTACCTCCAGAATACATTTATTCAATGACTTCCAAATCTTTTCCACATCTTTATCGAATTTTATTGCTCTTACTTTCATTTTACTCCAAAGGGCCCACAATTCTGGATCATCCCAGGCCCTAATCTTAAGGATTTTAAATGCTCATCTGCTGTACTACAGATGAGGAATAAACCCAGAGCAAGAACTAGAGGTCCCATATTCTCAGGGTAATTGGCCTTCTGAATACTTAAATCCCCTCAGGAGAAAGAGTAGCTGGATTATACCCCTCCCAGTACTGAGTACCTATTGACCCACAAGTCTTCATTCAAGTATACAAAGATACCAAAATTACAATTTTAAAGAGTCAAAAATGACTAATAATTTTATGTCACTAAAAAAAATTGTAAGAAGCTAATTATAGCATGACAGATTTACCCAAGTAGGTTTCCAGCCCAGAAATCTAGATCGTTTTAAGAGCTGTCCTTCAAATCTATTTACAGTTTTCTGCAACTGTCTAACGGGACGAACGCATAACACCTGGCTCATCTGAGAGTCCTTTGCAAGATCAGTTGCTGTTTGGCCTAAAAAAAAAAGTGTTCAATTATTTATCATAAATTTTATTGATTATATACAATGTAACTTCTGCAAGTGTAAATGAAAATTTAATAGAGTTTCTATACTAAAAAAATCTTCTAAAATAAACAAATTTGTTAACATAGTTTCAAAAGAAAATCTTTCATGGAAAAATAGCTAATCTCAAAAAGAATTATATTTTATATTTATAAACTGATTTTGAATTATTTTAATTTAATTAATTATATGGATACGCCGAAAAACGTTTTAAATGACAAACACAATTTTGAGTAATCAGTGAAAGAAAATCATAATCTAAAATTTTTGTTAGTTATGTAGGTTAGATTTTATATTTAATTATTAATTTGTTATATTTACATGTATAATGACATAATAGAGTACTATATCATAATATGACATACTATTATACATTTTAAAACCTTTTAAAATTGCAACGTTGGGAACTTTATCGATTAGAACGTTTTTCGGCGGATCCATTCAATTATAATTAGCTTCTGAATGGTTTCAGATTAACAGCTATGTTAGTTTTTATTATTCACCAGAAGATACCAGTACATAGTAATATAAAGCACATTTACTCAATACTTGAAAGAATCTTATAAATAATGTACCATTTTTTCTTTATTTTGTAAACAACACTGGTACAGATGGACACAACCAGCAGATGTGCTAACAGAAAAAATGTGGCTTAAAAGGCATTGCAGAGGGGTACCCTTAGTGTAGGGTTTCCTCTTAACTTGACCTTTTTGATGATAAAAAACAGAAGAAAAAAAATTATAAAAAGTCCCTTATTTAGGTCCTTTTGAGAGGGGTTGTGGGAAATTCTGTTGTGAACATGTATATTCTGTATAAGTGGATTGGTGGGTCTTGTCACTTAGTTGTGGGAGAGTCTGCAAGTTTTGTCTATGAACGAATGAATAGTTGAAATAGTATATTGTTTCTGACATATGGAAGGGGCCTGGGCAATCATACACAAAAACTTTGACTAAAATAATATATTGGGAAAAAAAGACACATCTACTATCAATAGTTATAAGGGTTGTATAATAATCTCATGATGTATCCAGTTTCAGGATTAGGCCACCTGCAGCTTTGCAACTTAAAACAATTTAAAAAAAAAAAATTTAATTTTAAAAGAAACATATTCCTTTCAATTAAGGTTTAACAAAAACTACTTCTCACCTCTGTTGTTCTTGATTGCAGAATTTATGCCATTTTGAAGAAGGAGAACAGCAGCCTCTTTGTGCCCTCGGTATGAAGCACAATGCAAAGCAGTATTGCCCATGCTGTCTGTACAATTGATATTAGGCGGCCTCTCCCACTTCAACTTTAAACATAACAGTGTTTAGGATTAAGTTTAGATAAAACAGTTATTAAAAATTTATTGATGCTACTTATTAGAGACTAATTTTATGTTATTTTTAAAATCTATATCTGTCTCAATGGGCTCAACCACCAAATGTACTGGTGAGAAAAATGAGATTAAAATGCACATTTTCCAAAATGGCTTGAAAGGCATGGCAGTTTTATGTTAATTAAAAATTAACATACAAAAAATCAATGACCTAAAACAAAAATTAAAAATTCTGCAAAAACAAATATATGATAGCAGTAATAATTCAAAACTGTTAATGATATCTATAATCGCACCAATTCACATTGGTAAAACACAAATTTTTTTTTTCCTTTTCTGATTCCCTAAGGGATCAAACATTTAATTTAAAGCAACTATGCTCTCATTTAGAAAGATAATATAATTAAGTTTAGATCAATGGGCATCTCTTTGTTATTCTACTAAATTATTTCTGCTTATAGAAGATGACAAAAATTACTTTTTTTGATTATTCAAGAGATTAACAGATTCTCTATATAATCTTTTTTTGAGAAATCATTCAAGCCATTATTAAAACAAAGCATTACAATTAAAATGTTTTAAACAATATTATATTAAATCATTAACACTTACTAATTATGTCTACAATAAAAATGCAAACAACCAAAAAAATAAGTATTAATAAAACTGTAAGTCATGAACAATCTAATACTACATTGGGAAAACATGTATTAATTATATTCATTAATGTAATAAAAACTAAAGGTTTTCAGGTACAGTGGAGTCTCACTTATACGAAACTCACTTATAAGAAACATTCAGTTATACAAAGAATTTTTCATTCCCCGGCAAACAAATAACCATCTTATAACTATTCAGTTATAAGAAGTATTCACTTATACAAAACATTTTCCGTTACCCCTCACATTCGTATAAGTGAGACTCCACTGTATATAATTATTCCATAAATTAAAATTAAAAAAAAAAAAAAAAAAAAAAAAAAAAAAAAAAAAAAAAAAAAAAAAAAAAAAAAAAAAAAAAAGCATTTTAGTTTAGTCAATTTTATTATGTATTTGTTTTTACCAATTTCTTTTTTCTTATTTTGTAGGTTTTTTAATATTTTTTCCTACTGTTAAAATAAATGCATTCCAAATTATATCCATATAAGCTAATGCTCACTATGTAGTGTAAATTGTTTTATTACCAAGACATGTAATAATATTTAATTTGTGCAATTGTTAACTGTTAAATCATTTGAATAAAACTTTTATTATATATTATATAATTTAAAAAAAAACACCAATTACAATCGTATTGATAGCAGTCAGATCACCATTTCTTGCAGCTGATAGTAAAGCTTCCTCCTTTCTTCGGAGATCAGTACGTTCTGCTGCAGCCAATAATTTCACAGCATCACAACCTTCAACACCAACTTCCTTAGCTGTCCGTCCTTCACCATTGCGAATATTTACATCAGCATTCTTTTCCACCAAAAACAGCACAAGATCCTAAAAGAAAATATAATTAAAGTAGTAAAATAACTGTAACTTATAATTATAGTAATTTATCAATGTATATGTTCAACAAAATTTTGGGATATATATAAATAATTCAATAGTAGGATAGGTCCGAACCATAAAAAAATAAGGTTGCTAAAACAGAATGTTCATTGAACATTACAACTAGATCTTGTTGACAAATTTATATTATAATTATGAAATTTAGACCTTAAGGAAACCATGGCTATAAATATTTTTTGGTGCCTTATCTAATCTAAAACAGATCCTCACAATAGACCTTAAGAAAACTGGAAAATAAACCTCACAATAATCTGGAAAATAAACCTCTATCCTCTACTCAAATAGAAAGCATTCGGAATTTCATTTTTAAAAACTGAAACAGAAGTGACACTGAAGAACTCCCGTATTTCAATTACAAAGATGGTCTGTTCAAATTATATAGATAAAAAACACCCTTCATATAATATTTTGGTACATTGAAAAAATAAAACAAAGAAAAATATAAATTATTTTAAAGCATATACTTCTCGTCCAATAAATGATGCTTTATGAAGAGCTGTATCTCCTGCATCATTGACAGCATTTATATCTGCTCCTGCTTCAATAAGTAATTCAGTAACTTCTTTGTGGCCGAAATAGGTTGCTAAATGCAAGGGAGTCCATCCAAGATTTGATTTACTTTTACCTAAACATGACAGAGAAAATTCCAGAATCATAAAATATGGTACACTTATAATTTAGTCTAAAATCATCTAAACAATAGTAAAATCTGTCATTTCGTTTTTTAAACTAAATATTTGATAAAGGAAATTCAAAACTTGAAGTTTATAAGGAAGAATAAAAAAAACAAAAACAATTTATTACCTTTGCAATTTACATCGATAGGAAGTTTTCCTTCTTTTGATGCTTCCAATATCTCCCGGACTAAATTAATATCACCATTCCTTGACCCCTGAAGTAGGAGTTCTGAGGGACCTTGCTCTGTGGACACTTCTTCCATTTTAAAACATTCATTTATCAGTGAAAAGTAGTAAAAGTAAGCCGGTCTCGGCTTTGCCAATTAAATTTAAACACCATCTACTGCTTAGGGAGAAAAATATTGAGTGTAAAGTATTATAAAACTAAAAACAGGAAAAAAAACATGAAACAACAACTAAACGTAACCTCTCCCTTAGAGAGTTCCATCCCTCAACGATCAACCAGTGTTTTGAACTGTCAAAACAGCTGGAGCCTGTCACCAGAGCACGACCAGTTAGATCGCGCGCAAGGAACTAATTTTCAAACTTTTATTTAAACAAAAAGTTAAAGTAATTGCTTTAAAGTTTTCCAATTAAGTAATTTCATTTCATGATAAATACCTTTCCGAGATGAGAAATTGCAGCCCATGGTAGTAGATCAGTGTTTATCACTATTTTCAAAGCTCGGAAAGCTTCTCTTCAAAATCTAAAAAGTACAGAATCTTCCAAAGATTATCTGTTTGAAGAACCTGCGTCACATTTTACGGTGCTACACTTATTCTGAGAACGCTAACTCTCATAAAAATAAAAATGGCAGGCATTGTTAGAACAAATATTACTCATCAGGTGAAGAGATCTCTTATCATAATTATCGCGCCTACTGATATAGATAATTTGTAAAAGTACCGCACTATCATTGTGCAAGTTGATCATGCACAAGTTTTTAATTCTTTACTTAATAGTGTATGTTCTAGACCAGAGTAGGTTTAATTACAAATTAGATTAGATAAGAAAAACGCTAAATAGTTGGGTAACCAGTGTAGTGTGTGTTAATAAAGTTGAAATAATAAATGAATTGATTTCTTGCAGATGAAGGAGTTACCAAGCGTAAAGAAAATGGAAGTTCTTTACTCAAAATTGTTGGTGGAGTCGAAGTACCCATCGAGAAATACCCATACCAGGTATATATTTCCTAAACTTTTAATTTCCATTGACATCTTACAGTCAGCTTATGATTTAATAAAATTAGGTTGCTTTATCCCGGCGGAATACTTTCCGCGTTGGAAAAAATTTACAAAAATAATGGAAGCTGTGAATGATAATAGTATTAATTAACTAGTAATATAAATTAGGCGATTGTGTACCCTGACAAAAAAGGGACTCACAGATAATAAAAAGCATCAGAATAAATAGCTAAATATGCTGAATAATTAAAATTTCAATAAATGAGGTTTCATCGAATATTAAATCTAAAAATGACAGTTGAATATTTTACTATATCTAAAAACTTATTCAAATAGAGGAAATAAGGGGAAAAAAATACCAATATTTATAGTATTTGCTTATCTTAAGACTTCTGTTTCCCGATCTGGACCACCAAATAATTTAATTTTTAAAAAATAAATTCTTTAAATTTGTGTGAAATAATTTACATAGTAACAATTATATAATCAAAAGGCAAATGCTTCGATATTATTTATAAATTATGCTTTTAATTGTAAATAAAAGTAACATGAATGTTAAGATAATTTTTATAAATTAGATGTAATCAAACAAATAAAATTTAAAAAAAGGTACCGTTTTGTCTCAAGTACTTTTATTGGTGAATGAAGTGTTTCGAGGGACTAGGCTGTCTTTTAATTCTCAGTTGACATATCTGATAAAATGTTGTGGATTAACATATTAAAAGTAACTTATCATTTTTGACTTAATTTTGTTCACTTTAGATCAAACTAAGTCGTCTACCAAACCTCTTCTAATTTATCGAATATGGTTCATTCGTTTATTTATTTAATTTTTTTTTGTTATTTTTTTTTTTAAATGATCCCGTTATAAACCTATCTTTCTTGAAATAAATGGTACAAATGACGAGACTAGTTCCACTTAAATATCATCCAAATATTGCGGTTGAACTTGACAAACTTTTATTTACACTAGTGAAACAATTGAAGGGTACAGGGAAAAAACAAGAATAGTCCATAATATTCCGATTTTTCGTTTTCCGGCGCATCCTGTTGGTCTTTACGAGTACTATCAGTTAATAACACTGCATTAAGGCTAAAATAAGGAAAATCCAGTGAAAATCTAGAATGAAAAACCTGCCTACAGGGAAAAAGCAAGGAGAGTCACAGATCACCATGATGTTAGGCATTTCCATGCCAACAGTTGTTTGGCCTGTTAGGCATTTCACACTTTCTAAGTTTTATTCTGTTTTCGACTTCCTTAGTCATTGGACTGTTGGTGCGATAAAACATTTAGCGGAATGGTTACTGCTAGTGAGAGTGATGAAGACAGAGTTAAAATGTCCCTGTTAGCGATCGATGTTCAAGATAGAATATTAAAATCGGGAGAATTTGGGATACCACCAGCATTATACAAACATCTCTTGCAGTTGTGTAAACCAAAATATGACGATATTCAAGTGTTGAAAGAATTTTGTCAACCAAAAAACCAAGAATTTTACGAGAAGTTGCCTCATCAGTGATATTTTCTTTACTCATAAACAACAAATATTGTTTTGATTAGTGCATACCAACAATGAATTTTCTATCATAACAGGTAGCTAATCAGGTTCTTTGCGAAAGATGGAGCTAATGCAAAAAAAATATTGTATTTTAGCCAACAAAAATATTGTGACTTTCCTTATTTCATTCCTGTAAGTTTGTAGTTTTTGTGAAAAGTGAATTATTTTATTGATAAAAAATTTTAATTTCTTCCTACTTTGTTGACATTTGCCTAAAGAAATAATGGTGGTTCTAACAAAATGTTAACCATTGAAAAATATGTAAGTTTACAATTTTCACAATGTTTCAAACTTAAAAATTAGCTTTTCTCAAAATGAGCAATTTGTGACTATCCTTGTTTTTCCCCTGTACCCTTCAATTATAATATGCTATATTGTAAAAGGACAAGGCATTTTTTATTTGTGATCACTACCCGCGAAAACAACAGAACCAATTGGTACCAAATTTTAACTACATCATCTTCATAGTTCAAGGAAAGTTTAGTAATAATAAAAATACATATTTTCTATTAAATCGCAGTTTAAAAAAGTGATAAATATGTACTGTGCAGTGAAGAATTAAAATTGACCAATGGGTTGCGAGTGCTATTCAAGTGAGGCTACAAAGGTACGGTGTTATATAAAGCTTGAACTTGATGATAAAATTTACTTCTATTCAATTAAATTGTAATAAAAAAGCTATAAATGTGAGGTTATATGTGTGGATTCCTGTTAAGTTTAAAAATCGAACGAAGTGTGGACTAGCGCCATATGCAACAAAGTTTTAGAATTGTAGAACCTACTCGTATCTAAACCAAATTTTAACTAAATCATCTTCATAGTTCTAGGAATTAAAGTTTACTTTAATAATAATTTAAATTTACAGTGCTAATGACAGAAAACAGATTTGTCACACTGTCCTGAGCTTTTAAGGTAAGAAATTAAAATCCAATCCGATAAATAAAATTGTTTCTGCCGAATAAAAATTATTATCAAAGAAAAATGTCGATACTTTGCTTTTTGATATTAAGTGTAAAAATATAAATCATTAGTTGTTAGCACTGATAATGCAGCCCATTACAGCAAAAATTTCTTAATAGTCTCTGTCTGTCCATCTGGATTAACAACCCATACATTAAAATTAAAAATTAGGCTTTCATGCAATCTTCAAACAGCCAATCAGTGCAATTTCAACCAGATTAGAAATTACTGCTTAGAGTGAAAATATGATTAAAGAAATAATGCTCAATTGCGTCGTTGAATACAAGACTTGTATTGATAAAAACTTCAATGATTGGAATAAAAGTTCGTTAATTATGACAGCAGGCGAATTCGCGACGGGATATATATATATATGCGAAAGTATAATGATTAGAATTATTTACTATTTGTCTCTTGGGGGAGGAATTGCATCGTGGAACAAATTACCAACTTTAATTCGTCCTTAAAATTGGCCTGTTCCACACGAGCATCCATTAGTCCTAATGGCCCCAAGCCAAGCCAAAACCTCACCGTGTGTGGGAAAGCGCGGATGGACTCGCGGACTAAAGCGGCCTAATTGGATTTCCAATGAATCCAAAATCCATAGAGCCAATCTTCAGCTTCACCGTGTGCAGAGAAATTCGACGCCGGGTCGCGCCGAGCCATCCATTGGACCCCGCTCCAAACTACTCTCAGTACTTCTTGAAATCTCGACGAGTAAAGATGTACTGCGTACAACAGCAATTTAGGAGACAGGCTCTAATGAGTAAACTTCCCTTGACTTTGTTTCTTCTAATAATACGAAATAAAAAATTTTAACCTGGATCTTACTCGATCCCTCTTTTCTAGTGCTGGTTTCTCGGAAAAATAGTTGAATAGTAATTGACTTGAAATTAATTGAATTTAATTAAATTAGTTGAAATTCTTAATTAAATAGCTTTGGGAAAAAAGAGGAAGGAACTATCGAAAAACTATCGATAGCAATCGATAGTTCTCAACCGATAGTAGTATCGGCCTATCGATAGTGCTAACTATCGACTATCGCCCAACCCTAGCTGGAATGGACTGACTGGCTCGATCGTGTATGGGACGAATAGATGGACTCAAGCCAATCGGACCCGGGCCAAATGGACTTGAGCCGTTTAGATCGCTCGTGTGTAGGGGGCTTAAAAGACCTTAAACATCCAGTTATCCAACGATAAGTCCAATAAACCAAATCCAACTAAAATGATTTTTTAAATTTAAATTTTGAAAACTTGTAACTAATATTTGGTGGAGTTTTCGCAAGTTTGATATAAAAAAAAAAGAGACTGCTTATTTCGATGTCATTTTGTAACTTTTTTCTTCGAAATTTAAGAACAATCATTCCTCTGCTCCGCATACCATGAGGAAAAACATACATCATAATAAAGAATGGTACTTCTAATGAATATTTTTGAAATTATATTTATCACAAGATTTAAAAAAATCAGAATATTTTATTAGTGGTTTTGGAATTAAATATAGCATAAATATTCTTAGACTTTTTGGTCGCTGTTTATCAATATTTTAAAATTTTTATATAAATTGGTTAAAAAATTATATCTAGCATGTGGCAAAATTGAAATGTGCGATCATTGGAATAGCGTGTAATTGAGGAAGCGTGTCACAGGTATGAACGTTACATATTTTTATGACCTTAAAGATTAGTTATCAAATTAGTCTCGAGGAAGGCGGAGTACAAACATTTGTCTTATTAATATCACGATTAAATATTTCGAATAATTTCAATGTAGCAATACAATAACAATCCGGATATTTCGTAATACAAAAGGACAAAGAATTTTTCACGAATTATCAAAAATTTCGAAAGTGCGGTATTTTAAGTTATTGAGAAATTTAAAAAAAAAATTCTGATTAGTATAGGGAAAATCTGCAAACATGGTATAGTAAGTATAGATATAAACATGTAAACTCATACAGTTTAAGTTTCAGAAATTCATAAAAGTGAAGACGCAACTTTTTTTTCTTTCTTTTTTTTTATGCACGTGATTTTTAAAAGATTATTTCAGAGTTATAAAACGTTTAATTGGCTTAGGGATTAAAAAAGCAACAACAATGAATTATGGTATCACCCTATAGGTATTTTTTCGAACTATCGTGATTTTTTTGAAGGACTGCCATTCAAAAAAGTAGAATTTAAAAATGAACTACACAAAACATGGAGGTTGTTCTGTATATACTTTAACAATATACCAATTCTACTTAAACTTCCTATGGCAATACAATGGCTGAAATACATACATGTATGTATGTACATGTGTGTACCATATGTTACCCATTAATCAGCAATGTGACTTTATGAGGTCTTATTTCACTCATTTTTTAGGAGAAATGGTTTACTTTCAAACAATAAAAAAAAAAATACGTTATTTTATTTATTGGATATCATTAAAAAAATAAATAAAGAAATAAAAATAGTTTATTCAGTCGAAGGAGCTTCCTTAATTTTTTTTTTTTTTTTTTTTTTTTTTTTTTTTTTTTTTTTTTTTTTTTTTTTTTTTTTTTTTTTTTTTTTTTTTTTTTTTTTAAATGGTAATTGTATAATTATTGCTGATGAATACTTTTAGAGAAAAAAAAAACTCCCATTTTGAAACGGGGTTAAAAGGAAAACATTTTCAGTATTTTTGCTAATAAATAATTTTAGATTTATCGGGTAAATAAAAAGAAAGAACTCCCATTTTTTTTTTTTTTTTTTTTTTTTAAAAAAAAAACGGGTGGTTTCTGAAAGGAAAAAAATCATCAAATTTCAAATCTGACAGAGAAAAATTTAATTTTATCAAATCAAATGGTTAATGACCTAAAGTAGCCATTTAACTTATTCCTTCTATCACTATAGAACAATGTATGCTCTCTTGGATTTAGAATTTTCGGGTACATAAATTTTGTACATATAAATTTTCGTTCATTTTGAAGCTCTGTATTTAACTATATTCAGTTAATCTGTTTTGATCAAATTTTTAAAATGTTAAAATCATTCAGTAAACAAGCTATATATTTTTTTTTCTAGGTAAGAAATGGCACAAAAAAAAAACCACATGTTAAATTATCATTGGATTTTCTTCTTTTGATTCATACAGATAACAGTTAATCTGTTTTCGACTTTTTTTGTAAGTAAAAAATTTTTTTTTGATTTACAGATAACTATCACAAAAAATTGTTTTGATACCTTACTCACAATGAAACATACAGAAAATTTAGTGGTTTATTATTGTATCACGAGATCACTCAAAACATTACTATCTCCTTGTTATTAATGCACATTTAATTACCAAATTCATTTATTTCAGGTCATTAATTTACATGAATCTTATCACACTTCATGGACATAACAACATACTCACCAATGACATAGCCACAGCTGACATACATGGAAATACTTCCAGAAGGCTGAAAAAAAGCTGGAAGAGATATTTATTTTTTTTAATTTATACCAGGAGGAGGTACCGTTGAGTGATACTCTCCCTCACGTCCATAAGGCCTGTGTTACTTTCAGCAAATTCACTTTTGTTACTTTGATAACTAATGGGAATAAAAAATTGAAAGAGAAGATAAATTAAATGTAAATAAGTTCAAGTGGTAGTTAAATTTATTCATTATCTATTGGTTTATCTTTGCTTGGTATTAAAAATCGGTGAAGGACACTCACAAACATTTTGTCCATTATCCACTGCAAGGGAAAGGAAATGGATTTAGTTTACTCATTAAAATATCAGACACCGAATGGCAATGTAATGAAGATATCGAAGGTATTTACAGATATCTAGAACACTTTGTCTCGATTTAATAAAAAATGTTCATTACTTTATTGCATCTTATAATTAAACTCCGCAATGACCCGTTGTATCTTTTTCAATATAGGCGATTATTCAACGGATTAATACCAGGCATTCAATATAATAAATATTAATATGTTATTGTCCAGTTAATTACTTAGGTATAAGGTTTACATTTAAATATACATAAGTGTATTATTTTTTAGGCTGATGGATATTACAAAAAAACCTCTACTGCAATGTTTATCTAGAAATCATTGTAAATAACAAACGGAATAACAACAATTTTGAGAAATCACGTAAATAATGTATTTTATTTCTTCCATTATTTACTAACATTCTGTTCATAATTATTATTTTAAGGTTTCATGTTATAATACCATATAAACAAATAGATCTATGTCCGATCATCTAAATTTAAACTTGATTAAGATAACAAGTAGATAACAATATTTACTTTATGTCTTAACAATGGAAGACTTCGAGTATAGGCTGGTTGTCAACAAAACTAACGATTGACACTCAGCTATTTTATTTCAAAATTGTGCTCCTTGAGTTGAATGTAAATTTTCACTATTTTGATTAAGACGTATTTGTCTTTAATTATTATTTGACCCCAAGGAACAAAATGTGAATTTCAAATTTGGTCGTTTTCTGTTATTTTTAAGGGCCTGTTTTAATCAATACTGATTCGTATTTAAGAAAAATGGAAGTATGTGTAGAATTAATTAAGTTTATTTTGTTCTTTAATCTTCCGATTTTATTAATAAAGACACGAAACAAAAAAAAAATGATACTCGTGAAAGAAGGGATCTTTAATTAAACATATTCAGAGTAAAAATTTAAGGTATATTCAGAGTTAATGTCGAAAGTGTAAAAAATATTATAAAATATATTACCCGAGTCTGTGAAAATATATATTTATTCAAGCTAATTACCAATTTGCATTTAATTTTCTTTTGTAAAATATTTTATCACAACTTGACGATTGGAATGTTTAAATGTATTCTTTTCTTATTATTATTATTGTTATATTTAGATTACAGTTATCAACAAGTTTCATTCTATATTCATCATCATCATCCGTGGCGCAACAACCTAGTATTATCACACGACCTTAGCTCGAGTGAGTAAACGTAGCGCTTTACACACTAGTCAAATAAATTTCTATTTTACTCCTTCGATTTAATAAGTTACTTATAATAATGCTTTCTTAAATATATTAAAAATTGTTTTAAAAATATATCATCCATCACATGTACTTTTAAAATATCAAATTGTTTTCGACTAGCTTTTAATGTTTTTAAAAGTTGGTTCTTATTTACGAGAAAAGCAGAGTACAAAAAAAAAATAACTAAAAATAATCTTTTTTCGTGAAATTATTATCTAAATACAATGTTTTGTATTGCTTTAACCCAAATTGATTAATTAACTTATCAAGTTTCCAAATTTTCTTTTCAAAATTATATGATGCACTTCTATGTTTTTCCCTTTTTGCCAAGACAGGATTTGAAATTAGAAATTCAGTGGTCATCTGGGTTCTCGTATAGTTTTCTTCGCATTTTAGACGGAGAGATCTATCTATTAAGAGATCTCTCTTTGCACACAAAAGATCCTGCATGCTTGGAGAATTTATTCTGTATCCTTCTCACCTTCCCCGCACTCATAGAATAGACTGTAGTCAATGCGGAACTTCCTGAACAGGTAGGCTCTGAGTCTATTGTGCCCTGTACGAAAGCGGATGATGAACAGCTCAAATGGCATCTTTTGGGTCATGACTTCGATGACCCATAGTTCTTAGGCGTTTGGATGCTTTGGCAAGAGTTTTGACTTCTTCGGACTGCGAGTTTGGTCTGCTAATCTACCCTCTCGATCCATTGTAGGATGATTTGACATAACCATCAGGCTTTCCAGTGCCTTGAAAAGTTTCTTAAGGTAGTTACACCACTTTGACCTGAATTATTGCAACACTGATGCTGCATCGTTAAGGGAAACGACTTTCGAGTTCTCCTGTATTTTAAGTGTCCTCAGCAATTTAATACTTCGTAGACGGCCTCCTGCTCAGCACACGGTGATGCACTTGTAATATCATTATAAAAATATGGGGATCCTGATCACACTAAATGAAAATAAATACGGCATTATTAAAATAAAAACCCGGAAAAAATGTTTTTAAATAACTAGATTAATAATATTGGAAGGTAAACAGTAAACAAAAGTGGCCGTTATAATTACGTGACTCAGTTGACATCTCTTACTTGCCATGTTTACTCAGTGACTCAGCAGGCATGCAGATGAGACAGCAACAAAAGTTTTTCTAATACTGTCTATTTTTTTTTCATACTCTTGATGATAAAGGAATGGCTATATAGAAAAACACCCAATATCTTTCAAGGGTACATTAGATCATATTCGGGAAGCTACTGATAACCATGACGGAAATTTATTAATCATGCATTATTGTTAAATAGCTTTTATTTATAAGATAATAAATCGATTACTAATCGATTAAAAGAGCAGATTAGTCGAGAAAAAGAATGGTATTTCATTATCTCTTAATTCGAAGCAAAACTTCAAGGAATTCACTATCGGTAATATTACAACAAAGTGTCGTTATTTTAAATATTTTATTCTCCTATTTCCAGCTAAAAATTATGTGGTATTTAATCTTTTTTTTTTTTTTTTTTTTTTTTTTAATAAAATGATTAAACCTGATTCGGGGAGAACTTACTCAATATAATAAATAAATTCTATCTTGTATGAATATTTGTAATTAAAAATCCTCCTTTATTAAAAATAATAATAAAATTATTATCATGATAAAATAAAATATTTTTGTTGTAATCAATAGAATCATGACAGAAATAATTGATATTATGGTCTACAACACATACGAGGTGTGATCAAAAAGTTCCAGGACTTTTTATATACTATGGGAATGCAATGTCTCACAGCGATGCGGTTGGCAGCATTGTATTGCCTGACTCAACAGGAACACAGCTGTGTTTGCAGATCAACCATAACATCACTGAAAGTAACATTAGCACAGTTTGTTTGAGGTTAGTTTTATAGAGTTTGGCTATTTTACGAAAATTAATGTGAAAGAAGAGCAACGTGTCTGTGTGAA
Source organism: Euschistus heros (assembly GCA_003667255.2). NCBI lineage: Eukaryota > Metazoa > Arthropoda > Insecta > Hemiptera > Pentatomidae > Euschistus > Euschistus heros. The sequence continues at coordinate 183,022 of RCWM02000151.1, read as the reverse complement.
GTTTTGTGTGAAACTGAACAAAACGTTTTCTGAAACCTTTTTGATGTTACAAGAGGCTTTTGGTGAAGAATGTCTAAGCCGATCATGCTGCCATCAGTGGTTCAAGAGGTTTAAAGATGGCAGAACATCCACAGACGACGATGCTCGTTCCGGACGGTTTTCTTTGACTGTAAAGGTGTTGTCTACTATGAATTCCTTCCACAAGGTCAAACAATTAATCGTTTTGTTTATCTTGAAACCCTCAGAAAATTGCGTAATGCTGTGAGAAGAAAGAGACCTGAGCTGTGGCAAAGTGGTGATTGGGTCCTTCACCATGACAATGCTCCTGTTCACTATGCATTAGTTATCCGTAACTTTTGTGTAAAAAACGCAATGACTGTCATTCCTCAGCCCCCCTACTCACCTGACCTGGCTCCAGCCGACTTTTTTCTTTTCCCGAAGCTCAAGAGACACCTGAAAGGACAAAGATTTCAAACATTTGACGAAATTAAAGAAAAAACAACGGAGCTGCTAAACACCTTTACAAAAGAAGAGTTTTCTGGGGCCTTTGATCTGTGGAAACACCGGTGGGAAAAGTGTGTAGCTTCCCAAGGGGAGTACTTCGAAGGAGACAAATTTGAATAACCTGTATGTTGTATGAATAAATGTATAAAAATTCAGTCCTGGAACTTTTTGATCACACCTCGTATGTTAGAAAGGAAACGAACGGAAAATATACATTAATGTATACATATATTCTTAATGAAGTGTTCCTAGTATAATGACTTTGAATAAAATTCTGTGCACAAAAATAAAATCTGAATATTGCTCGATACCACAAACTAACTCAGTGATCTACCTGAGATTTATCTTTGACAGAAGACCACATGTCAAGATAAAACGTAAAACAATGAATTCCCTAGATCTGAGACTATTGTATTCGATAATTACAATCTGAATTACGACTCAAACAGACACTCAATCGATACTCTTATTTACTAAAACCTATCTGGTTATACCCAATTCCTTATATAATATAATAGCATTACCTACATTTATGGACCAGGTAAAATAAAATATTTAGCAAATTTTCAATTCAAATTATTAAGACTGTTAAAGCATTTTCAAATAGGAAGTGTGGCTTTTTTCTTTTTTGTTAGACATTATATGACTTACGCTATAATGCTCAGGACTGGTTACTGACTAAAAATTAAATGAAAAAATTATGTATTCTCCACGTTCACGATATTATTAACTAAGATTATCTAGACTAAATATATATATTTTTTATTTCGTTAAAAAAATTACACTTGGAATATAATAACTGACATGCCTACTAACCATTTCAAATGTTTAAAATCAATGTTTTTTCTTACAATTTTAAATTACTGGCGAATTTTATAATCATTAGTCTTTATATATTTATTTAATTTTTAAGTAAATATACTTGCATGTATAACCAAATCCCTGAACAGTCCCAAAATTTTTAATAAATAAATAAATAAAAAGTCAAACAATATTCACTGATAATAGCTGAAGTCGATCTAATACGGTTTCGATTATCTTAGTCAAAATATGGAAATAAGAATCTAATTGTTGGTATCCTTACTATACTATCATTCTTTGGACATAATAGAAAAAAAAAACTTTTAACAAATTTTATGTTTCTTTAAAGCTGATCTGAAAGCAATTATTAGATAGTTATTTAGCTACTTTCTACAAAGGTTCCCTAGAAAACAGTTCAGCATTCTTGTTGCGTTTTTAAAAGTAGATTTCTTCAAATCAGGATACCATAACATATTTAAACCAAGAGAGGTATTCAAATATTATGAGTCGTTTCAGTATAAACTAATTAAAAAAGTTATCATATTCAGGATCTCATCGATAAAAACATATACTGCAGAATATTCGTGGAAGAGAGCAAGCAGGCTGAAATATCCTAAACTCATTTCTTTTTGTTGCGTGACAAAAGATATTTACGTGGATTGAGTCCACCTCGCTGCTGCAATTCAGGAGCACTCAATCTATATTCCTTTGTAACTTATTGTTCATGTATTGTTTTGCATAATATCAACTTTTTTTTTTTTTTACTATGCTATTGTTGAAGTTTAAAACTTTATTGGAAATACATTTTTATGCTTCCAAATCTGTATCTGTACATTTTCAAGTTTAAATCTTTGAGAGTATTTTCCGAAAAAAGTTCACTCCTGGTTCACAATTGCAAAAACTTCCAAAAAACACAAGCTTTTCTTACCAGAAACTTTTGTGCGTACAAATTAAGGGTTTCTTTGGTTTTTATTAACCTAACGACGATTTTATTCGTTTTTAATTGAATTGAAATCAGTAAAAGAATTTAACAACTCCAATCGAAAATATTTTTCAAATAAATATGAAATTTATTTTATTTTTCTCAAAAAAACGTGTAATTGATAATAATACATCACGCTCCATGGATCTTGTATTCTACCTTTGCTTGTGAGTTTAGGCTTAATAATATATCTGTGGAACCTGTGCATAGTGGGCAAAGTGCGAAAATTGCGATTTTAGGAAAACTGAATCGAATGTATGAGATTTTTTCCAAATTCGTCCAGTTAAAAAAATTCAAATTTATGGGGCTTAAACTCTTGATAGTACGTTTCTATTTATGTTGGTAAGGTATGTTTCAATTATTGCCAATATTCTAAGATTTAATACTAATCGTTCCAAAAAAAATCGAACTCTTAGCCCGCATTACACTAATCGATTTTGTGTGAAATGGGCTAAGTGTTTAATGTTATCGTGATTGACCCCTCAAAGCCAAGTGATTAACTAATTTTCAGAGTTTATAAAAATTAGGTGTACATTAAATAATATTTTTCATTTTTCAAAAATTTATTTTAGAATTTTTTATATATTTTCTTTTACATAAAACAAAATAAAATAACATACACAGCATGCCTAAAGAAAAATAATTATTTCATTGGTAGTATTTAAAACACTGAAAAAGAAAAACAAAATCACTTATAATTTTCTTTCATTCGTCTTCTTCATCACCTAAACCTGGGTACACATCATATTTAGATTTCAGCTCTTCATAGAATCGTCTAAATGTTATGTAGGGAAGAAGATCTAACAGATCTTTCTTCTTTTCTGCCGCTATCGGAAGTAATTCAACATATCTGATTGGTGGCTCTAATTTTTGTAGCCTGCCTTTTTTCAAAAAACTTACAGTTTTAAAATTAACATTTTTATCGAGAGTCGACTTGTAGTAGAAAACACCGCAGCTATCTTTGTTATAGTTAAGCCATCTTACCTTCCTCCAATGCATAGTTTCTTTTTCATTATCTTTTTTTCTATGAACTAATGCGGTTTTTTAAAGGGACGAAAAATTTTAATAGTGAAACATTGTGGGGCTTAGTAAACTTGACTCGCTTTTCACCAGTAAAAGTTCAAGATTGTAGTATCAGCCCACAATTCACAAAGGAATACCCTTCATTGCAATGGACGGAACACTTAGCCGGTTAGACAAAAGAAAAGAGAAAAAAATTACGATTCTGGTGATGTTAATAGCTCGAAATTCACAAAATTCGACTTAGCCCACTATGCACAGTTGCCACAGATATAGTTTATGGAGTAATAATTAGTAAGAGAAGAAAGAACATAAAAAGAAGAAGAAAATAAAAATATAAAAAATAAAAATAAATATGGTACAATATAAGTTCGAAAAAAAAAAAAAAAAAAAAACCAACAAATAATTTACAATTATCTGTAAAACAAAAAATTAACTGGTGGTTTCTTCTTAAATTCTCGTTCTTGTTAATCGTTTTTCTTTTCATTCAGTTCTAGCTGAAATCAATAACTGGTAATCAATGTTTGTTAGAATTTTTTTTAATTCCTCCAAGTAATTTCTTAAAATTTAATTTTTTCAAGTTGCAATTTGTCAACGCTAGGGACTATGCTCAAACTTTGTCGTTTTCAAATTAGGAAAACAGTAGAGTACGTGGTAAGTAGTTTGTGTTGTTTTTCCGTCGCAGAAACAATATGTTGAGTGAGTTGAAAACTTTTGAAATAATGTTTATGTAATATAAATACATTTAGATTACAATCAATTATTGTTTTAAACCAATAACTTTAATTCTTTACCATTATATTTAGGCTAAAGGTTTTTTTTAACCGAAAATGTTAAAAAAAATCCGTACCTTATTTGATAATTCCATACTTAAAAATTATTCAACCCTTTATTTGATCCTGAGAAACGATTCAAGTCAAGATTATAGTAAAAAAATTGAACGATGCTTTGTTATTTAGAATTTTATTGTAGGAAGGGATTTCTTAACCCAAATTTTACGTGGCATCTTTTCAAATTTGTCTACAGGCAATCGTCTCATAAACGACCTAGCCTGACTAGATACCTTAATTTCTTTATTATGTGTCTTTCTTCATCTATCTCATGTTTTACCGTCTATTTTACTTCAATAAGGTTCCGATATTTAGAAGATGAAGAATATAAACTTTATTCTGGAACAATTTGTCCCATATATAGTATTTATATAAGTGTATGGAGGGGCGCAGAGTACGAAGGTCATGAATACAGGTAGATTTTTAAGTTTTCAAGAATTGCAATAAGAGTGAACTTAGGAAGTATTAACGTCAGCAATTGGGGTAAAGCCACCCAATTTCAGATTACCCAGGAGATATATGAAAACGTCTGAGGATCCCAAATACAAATCTGATTAATCAGTTCATTACTCTTTTCCATCTTATTTCTAGCTCCTCTTATACAGTCCTCCATCTAATATCCGTAGTCAAAGTAAGGACAAACGAGGGATGACACCAAAAGTTGTCGAGTACTTAGAGGTAATGAATCACGGTAATGTAGAAGTTGCTTAGGAATAAAAATAGATTTCATCGTGATTTGGAAATAAGATTATTCTAAGGAAGGTGATGATCAAAAATTACTCCAAGGTTTTTAATGGAATTTTGGAAATTAATTGGATATTTATTTAATATTTATACAAAAGTCCAGGTAAACGTAATTAATTATATCTTAAACGTGGATAATGGCAAAAGAATCTTTTAAATTTTAGTCATTAATCAGTCCTCCAAAAGAATATTCAAAATCTAACATCGAGAAAATTCAAAAAAATAATTTTAAATTGTCGGAATGATTTATGATCTGGCCCGTAGGAATGAGCATGAGCAAAACTGTAAAAGAAGCCTCAAACTGTTTATAAAGTTATATATTGTTCAAAATAACCCATCTAAACTTTGAGCATTGTTTCGAATGTGCTCTTTAAGATGTGTAAGGTTAAAACTTTGAGCAGATATAATTTTGTTGTATATAATTTAATATTACATTTTCATTTATAATATTGCATTACATTGCTTGTGGTTGAATATGAGAAAAACTACATTGTCATTTTAAAATGTTTTTCTGTTTTGCATTATAGTTTGAAATGGCCATTTTAAGTATAGGTCTGCGCCGCACAGTGGGGCAAAGGTGGAAAAAAACCCTAAAATAGTTTTTGATCATTATAGGTATACCTAAATAAATTGCCGATTTTTCGATTATTACCAGGGTATGGCCACGGCTTGAAGTTGCCCTCAGGAGTTTAGAAAATAACTCGGTTTTGAAGTTCTCTTAAAATAATTTTTTATGAGACTGAATTTTTAGCAAAAATTTTTGTATAACCCTTTGAACTTCACTATTGATGTTTACTGGTTTATGGACGATTTTTATTTTGTAAATGTAGCCACAACCTTGACTGCCAAAAGCTACACCGAACTAGGCTCTCTATAGGGGTTCAAATTGAAGTACAGGTATCTGAGGAACCGTGTTATAAATATAAATCCCGGCTTCGGCCATATTTGTTCAGGGGATGAATTTATGTGTTATTTTTCATTATACAGAAACTAATTTTTAGAAAGAATTTTTTTTTTTTTTTTTTTATAACTAGGATGTGAAAATTAGCTTACTATATATGTATATTTGGTTTTTATTAGTCTTATTAATATATATATATATATATATATATATATATATATAATATATATATATATATTTTTTTTTTTTTTTTTTTTTTCTTATCTTTATCCATTGTAAAATGATCTGATATGATTCTGGTTTTCTATACAAAAATAACTAACACATAACTCTTCTTGAGACAATTAGTTCCGGAATATTACAGAAAGATTAATTTTCAAAAATAGCCCTTCAAATAAAAAAAAACAAAAAAACAATTGAAAAATAAAAGTTTTGGACTTTGGATGATAAATTTATGGGGTTATGATTGTATCACTGAGTTCTAATTATTATATACCTTAGTTATCTTATGAAGATTATCATATTTATTTATATTATTCTTTTATATCAATGGCTAGGATATTCTACGACTGGAATTATTTTCGCTCTATATTTATAACTAAATTCAGAGATTTAAAATCAAATTATAAAAAAGAAGTAATTCAAGACCGGATTATAAAACAAAAAAGAAGTTCCCATTAAATGATAAAGATTTTCATTTACTGTTGTAGAAAAAAGGAACAATTCGAAATATTTTATTTCTTTACTTTTATAGTTAATATCTTTTATTTTTTTATCTAATTGTTTTTGTTTGTATCATTGGTTCATTATGTATTGAATATTAGTTCATTATATTGAAAAATATGACGATCAAACTTCTTTGTTAATATAAGATTGATAATTGTAAATAACTGCCCAGTCCATTCAGTAGAGCTCAACTGAAATTACTTTGTAAAACTTATTACGTAACATTTTTCAAATTATATTAAAAAATTTTTAATTTATTTCCAAATATAACTTAATAATGAATTTTAACCTAATTCAAGGAATCTTGGGTCTGTAATAGAGCTATATAGTAAATTTCATTCAATTTAGCACCTAAAAAACATATAAAATAATAACAAACTTGATTTTTATTATTTTTTTTTTTTTTCAAACTAAAAACATGGCTCAATTATGATGATCTGATTGCTCTGGTTATAGTTTTATTCTATTCAGCAGCTTAGATAGCAAATAAATATACTCCAAACTTGCTTTATTATTATTTTTTTACATTTTGTTCTTACATTTTGACCCTTTTTGATCATCTGATGAAGCTGATTATGGTTTCATTCAATTCAGCACCTCATGAAATATGTAATTCCAAAATTTCAAGCTTATAGCACGAACCGTTTAGAAAAATATGAGGTTTTTACACATTTTGGGCCGTTTTGCCCCACTGTGCGCCGTTGCGCCAGCTCTTCGAGTACTTCATTCAATATCTAGCCTTGCTGTAGAAAAGTTCTCAGCGATCTCCTTTTACCATTTTGGTTTTATAATTAGTTTAGATTAGTTATTATTAGTTTGAATTTTGGTTAGGTTTATAAGTAGTGTAGATACTCAAGTTTTAATTAAGTGCATATATTAGACTTTGTGAAAATAACCAAGGAACTATTATATGTCTGGTGAATGCAGTTATACAGAAAAAAACTTCGCCGTTTAGCTTAGTATTGCAGTTTGTGATAAAGATATGAGTTGTATTAATACTTATTTAGTAATCATCGAATAATTGCCAGAGGAAAAAAACGAAACATTAAATATAGTATGTTCCATCATATGCGAGATTAAAATAGTACTAAAACCCATTTTTGCATTAAAAATGTGGAGAAAACCTGCATTGTATCAAAATGCCATGGCGCGGCCTTATTTTAATCCACTAGGCCTGCGAACCTAAGGGTTAAAGCGATTACTTTTAAAGTAATCATCTGATGATAAAAAGTAACTGGCAGTCATAATGTAAAAAAGACCCCATTTTGTTCCAACAATAAGGCAATTATCCTTTACTTGAGAAGTAACAAAAAAATAAAAATAAAGTCTATATTGAAAGAGTTCAAGAAAGGATTTAAAAGATTAATAATTTAGATAGCTGTAAAAAGGAAGGGCCTATAATTTTTGTTTGCCAATTATGTGACGCCTAAAGGGGATGGCAGTGTGATGGCCCGGCTACGGTAACGTAAATCCGACAACGTCACTCCCCTCCTCTCCAAAACTCAGTGGCCATCCAAAATCTCGGCAACAATAAGATAACACATTTATATTTTATGAATGAATTACTTTAGCTGGTCCACAAGTGTAGGTAATATTATAACATATTAGGTATTACCAGATAGGTTTTAATAAATAGCAGTATACATCGAGTTTTCTAATTGAGTGGTAAATATAAACGAAATATAAACTTGACATTCCTAACCACTTTTGTAAATATTCAAAAACCTATTTTTTTTTTCTATTTATTTAAACTTTTTTTTTTTAACAATTAAATTTCATATTACTTGCGATATTTTATATTTTTTGTAATAGTCAATATCCATATATTTATAGTTCATTTACCCGTTGTCCGGACTTGTTAAAATATAGGAATAGAATAACAATGAATTTATTGGTCAAACACTCAAACTAGGGCGTATACCAGTAGGAAAGGACGTTAAGTTTTCTCCTGATACCACAGAATTAAATGAAAAACTCTACAAAGATATACATTGGTATTTTACAATTGATTTAATTTTTAACTACACACAATTTATTTTACAGGTGTCAATCCGGATGTATGGGCAACACATTTGCGGAGGCAGTGTTATAAGTCACCATCATGTTCTCACTGCGGGGCACTGCGTGAAAAAGTAACGTATCATTTTTTTATCGATTAGTCTATCTAATTTTATATACACTACGATTATATATATCATACAAATGAATTTCTTTCCTCATAATACAGATATTAAAAATTAAATTGTTGATAACATATTAAAGTTATTAATAAAAATGTTATTTCAATAATCTTTGTTATATATGATATTTATTGTATTTTTTTTATCCTCTATTTATTAACATTAATGACGGCTAGCAATTTTAAAAATTTATTAGCATATATACCGAACTTTAAAGCCAAGTTTTTCATCGTTTCCAACTATTCTAATGTTTATTAGACGAGCGTTTATGGTTCTTAATAAATTACAAAAGACTTATTTATATGATGGTAATTAAACCCGATTGGACATACTGAGTTGACCGTTGGGGCTGCACTAAACCTTCCTATTCTTCTCGTATCCAATCCTTAAAATCCAAAATCCTTCGTAAAATCCTAAATGCTCCTTATTATGTCATAAACAAACTTATTAATTTAGAATTTGAAATATATATCAATTGCTGTAATCCTGAGCTTCTCTGTTTATGAGCAAAGGGTTACTTTGACCCAGCAAATGAACATTTTTTGTACATTTCTTGCCGTATGATGGCCTTAAAAGCAAATTTGTGCTGATAATCTGATTTGAACAACTTCATTGGAATAAGCATGAGCAAAACTGGAAAAGAAGCTTCAAATTGTTTATATAGTTATATACTGTTCAAAATAACCCATCTAAACTATGGGCATTGTTTCAAATGTGCTCTTTAAGATGTGTACAGTTTAAAACTTTGAGCACATATAATTTTGTTTTACATAATTTAATATTACATTTTCATTTATAATCTTGCATTACATTGCTTGTGGTTGAATAAGAGAAAAACTACATTGTCATTTTAAAATGTTTTTCTGTGTGTTTGAAATATTTTGTTTCGATCTTAATAGTTTTGATCATTATAGATATGAATATTCCCTAGAATTAAAGATATTTAAAATTAAAAAAAATTATAAACACTTATGGATTGGAGCGGGGTATCTCGGTGTGTAAGGCGCTGAGACTACTGAGCTCTTGTTTGAGTCCACAATTGCGTGAACAATTGAGTGCAGTGAACAATTCTCTCATTTTCTCCTATTTCCATCTTAGAGTCATCATAGAATGTTTGAGAGTTTATTTATATTTATATTTACAAATATAGTTACTGAACCATATTTGTCTAATTTATTCATCTCAAAAATGTCCTAGATTCAAGAAGGATCGGAAGCAAATGCGTGTAACGATGGGACACACCAGGCTCAATGAAGAACAGAAGTTCTACCCGGTTGAAGAAGTTATAGTTCATCCTGGCTTCGATGAAGATATTAGGTATGTCGTCAACGATATCGCGATCCTCAAGGTAAAGTTCATTTATTTAAAAATTTTATAATTTCAAAATCCATTAATTTTTATTCTTGTACGCCTCTTCGTTAAACTCCACATACTATCATGTATATAATAGTTTAGAATTTACTACGTATTCTAATGTAGGAAAATGCTCTAAAGCCATGTCAACAAGTAAATACTTAGACATATATGTCCTTGAAACCCATAGCTGCAGAAAGAGAAGAAAATTTCCAGATTAGTTAAATTTTAAAACGATTAATATAAGGGCTTCTTCTTCTCCTTTCGTAGCACAACAACCCGATGTGGCCCTTGACTTGCTAGACTATAAACGTCCATTGGTATCTTTAGCCAACGTCTTCTCGGACGTCCTCTTCTTCTAGTGCTATACGTTTCTACCAATAACAAAATAGGGGGTTGTAAAACAAAATAATAAAAATTAAAAAAAATTACCATTTAAAATAGTAGTCGAAAACTCCAAAAACATCTTTAAAAAAAAAAAATGGTATCCCTTTGCATTAGTAGATATGCTCCATACCAACAATCTAATGTTGAACTAATGTGTACAGGGTAAAATTTTTGATGTTGACATGGAAATTATACTCAATCATTCTAACCATAAAATGAAAAATAACAGGAACATCAATAAAAATTATTATGATGAATGGGCAAAATTGGACTGTTATTATGAAAAACCTTTAATACATATTATCAATAATTTAATATTACTAGTAAACCTAATATATGAAATATATATGAAGTAATGTAAAATACTCATGCCAGCACGCTAAAAATCTCGTACTGTTGTGAATCCTATTTTCTTTGGGACATTTTTCGCTGTAACTCCAAAACAATTTGTTCGATTCAAAATTTATTTACTTTTTTCAACTAAAAGCTAGTTAAATTTACTATCAGGCCCTATAAAATTTTTTTTTTAAAGTCCGCAATATACGTTTGCCAGCATGCTAAAACCTTGTACTGTTGTGAAATCCAGTAGTTTTTTGGCTTATTTTTCACTGTAACTCCGATACTATTCGTCCGATTCATAATTCATTTTTTTCAAATGAAAGATGGCTAAATTTATTATTTTACCATTTACATAAAAATCTGAGAAACACCCCGTAAAACACCCCCGCCAGCCCAATGAACATGTCAAATTGTCACATTTTGCCAAATCATACACATTTAGCGAGCTGGAGTGGGCATTATATGGAACTTTATTAAATTTGTATGTATGAAGTGCGATAGTCAATTTAGCCGGCTTTCATTTGCAAAAATATATTTTGGATAAAAAAAATAGTTTCGGAGTTGTAGCGAATATAGCGAATAATGTGCCAAAAATATTTTACTGGACCTGATCAAACTATTATGTATGGGGTCTGATTTTAAATTTAACAAGCTTTCAGATGAATAAAAGAAATTTTGGATCGGACAAATAGTTTCAGAGTTATAACCATAGTATTGACAACGTGTTTTCGCGAATGCGAATTAGCTAATCTTTGGTGGCCAAACCTCTCAAAAATTATTGATCAGAGCATAAAAAGTAACTAACCAAATTTGTTTGAAATTTTGTTTTCTTTAATAATGTACGGAACACAAAATGTGCTAAAAGTAACGGTTTCCGAGTTATCTGATAAAACAGCTAAGAACATACGATTTTCAACCCTTTTCCCCTCCACCATTTTGTTGTGACGCGACCTTGATTGGCCGAGTCATAAATTTCCATTCAGTACAGTGGATAGATAACACCCATGTATTCGAAAAAATGGGTTAGATAACCTGATTTTTTTCTAGCGGGCTCTTGGACTATACGATGACAACCTTCTATTCTCATCCTTAGTTTATATTATGTAATTAAAGGTAAACTTTAACCAGATTTTCCTAAAAGCATAAATTTAAAAAATGGATTCAGGACGTTAACCTTTAATAAATACTTAAACACGGATCGATACGAGTATGATGTCTTCTTGAATAACCAAAATTGGTACAATACGTAAGATTATTCTGTCAACATTAACAAAAAAAAATTAAGGATGTTGTATTTAAAAAATACCTATCCATTTTAGGCCAAACAAGATAAAGAACGGTATAGCTTATCAAATATTTGCTAAATAGTTTCATTTTTAATCTATATCTTTATTGTTCAGCTGTATAATTATATTGAAGATGATGAGGATCTGTGGCGAGATACATCAACATTAAAATTAAAAGCCTTATTTTTATATTTAATTATTATATTTGTAAAATAACAAGAATATTTTATCAAACAGAAACATATTTTATTAATTAAAAATAATTTTAATGATAACTAATAACTTTTTATTTTTTCTTAGAAATTGGTCTCACAATTTTTCATGAAACAATATAATATAAAATGATAATTGTTAACCAAGCTGGGCCAAGATCCTAGAATGAGATTAAATCCTAAATATTTAGTGAGAGAAACAACATTATATTAATATGTATTAATTATTGGGTTGTCACACATGAAATGTCTGATTTTTCTTTATAGAGGATTAAAGCGTTGCCTGTTGATTTCTAGCAAAATGTTTACTATCTATAATAAGTAGGCATACAGATTTTAGCACTTGTTAATTCTTTCTGAGTACAAACTCGGTAATTCCGCTGCCCAGGCAGCACATATGTTTGGTGAAGGAAGTGCTAATGAAAGAACCATCCATCGTTTGGCTTACAAAATTTTCCTCAAGAGATACGACAATAGAAAATCTGCCCAGTGGACGGGCATTGATTCACATCATACCGCCAAGAAATTGACCAAATTAATGAATGAATTACTGTATTTTGTAAAAATAATTACAATCACAGGAGGTTGACTCCAGAATGAACAGTTAAAATGAAAAAAAAAATAAATAAAAAAAAAAAAAATATATATATATATATATATATATATATATATATATATATATATATATACATATACATAAATTGAAACAAACATAAAGTCCATATATCACAAATAATATAAAATTAAATAAATAGACTACACATAATAAGTACAAATTAAAAAAAACAAAAACAAAATTTTAGACAAATTGCAAACTGTGTTAAATACTTTTGCCTTTGTCTCCTAAATGCAGAACAATCCAGCAAAAAGTGTGTGACACCATCGCTAACTTTGTGTCACAAAACTCACAGGATAGATCACTGTTAAATTGCCTATGCATGCCACCGTACGACAGTCGTGTATTCCTTTTGCTGGCCATCCTCAGTTGAGCGAGAATTCTCTGGTTTTCTATATGGGTGCTGAATGTTGGTACGTTTGAGGTATACCAAAGGTTGCGACATTTCTATAATATAGATTAAACTCGGACTGCGCCACCCGATCGAAATCTAAACTCATGAGATGATTCCTCATTGCGTCTTCGAGGTCAACGCCGTTCTGTTTACTGATTTCTAAGTTTGAACAAGTCAAAATGTCAGAAGCTCCCACCATAGCGAGCAGTTTACCAAGCTCTCTCAACCAGTTATGAGGCATAGTGGTAATTTTTCGAAATTCAAAGAGCCTCTTATAACATATTTTTGGCAGCGGGTCTTCCATCCCCAACATTTTTACCCAACACTTCAACATCCTTTTAAAAAATTTTAAAAGTACGTGAGTCGTACCAGTCTCTACCCTTATGTAAAAGTTAGGTGTGTTCCGGGGTAACTTTAGTAAATACTTCACGTATTTTAATCTGCCTTGCTCTAATAAATCCGAGTATTCACTCCCCCAAATTTCAGTTGTTTTTTTTACCTAAAATGAATAACCTCCTTTGGAGGAAAAAACGTTATCATAAGAATTTTCCCATGTGTTCAAATTGATAGGACATTTAACAATTTTTTTCTTTTTATAATTTTTAATAGCGGACCAGAACTCTGAAGAATTCCTCGTGTTTCTTAATTTGTCTTTTAAATTATCCAAATACTCCATCTGACATCATTTAACCGTTTTCCTGTATTGAGTTTTTGCAGTTCGGTACCTGTCCAGTATCTTACTATCGCTAAATTGAGACCTTCTACACAATTTATACGATTTACGAGCCTCTCTCTTAGCATGTAAACAATCTTCATTGAACCAAGGTTTATTAATACTTCCTTGCTCTGTTTTGTGCCTATTATTCTTTTTTAATACACCAGTTTCCACCATAATACTCTGAATGATATCTACTAAGTTTAGGTACAGCGCAAGTAGGCATACAATAATTTCTACCAAATGATTACCCCTATTATTAATTACTTCATCGACTGAAAACCTATTTCCCTTTAAGATAGACCCAATGAACATTTCATTTGTAATGCGTTTAGTCGACCAATTCTAGCGTTGAGCATAATTTAAAGTAGACGGTGGCCATGGAAACACGTAATTTTTATGAGTACAAACTCGGTCATTCCGCTGCCCAGGCAGCAAAAAATATTAATCATATGTTTGGTGAAGGAAGTGCTAATGAAAGAACCATCCATCGTTTGGTTTACAAAATTTTCCTCAAGAGATACGACAATAGAAAATCTGCCCAGTGGACGGGAAAAACAATTGATTCAACATCATGCCGCCAAGAAATTGACCAAATACATCAAAATTTGATCAAGCAACAGCCCGTACTGGTAAACTGGAAAGGACCTAGCCATTTTCATGATAACGCCCGACCTCATGTTTCAATACAGACAGTGAATAAATTAAAGAGGTTGGGCTAAGAAGTCTTACCTTACCCCCAATATTCCCCTGATCTATCCCCTACAGACTACCACTTTTTTCGGAGCTTGGACAACGTTTTACGAGGAAAATAACTTACCAATGATTTAGACATTAAAAATGCATTTTCTGGATTCCTTTCATCACGTTTATCAAATCTGGGATAGAAAGCCGTTGGCAGAAGTGTATCGAAAATGATGGAAAATACTTTGAATAAAAAGTATGTTAGATTTGATCTCAAATTTCTATTTTCTTCCTGGTTCTAAAAACGGCCATTTCATGTGTGAAAACCTAATATATTACATCATAGCAGTAGTACCTTATTTGAAGGGAGGCTGGAAGAGGTAATGTCCAAAAAAATCGAAACTGAGATTTCATTGCTACCTGTTAGCTTGTACTATCACTAAGGTGGTTTCACCGACTAGAAAGAGGGTTTTAACATGTTTTTGAGTTTAAAACTGGATCACAATGAGAAAGAATATAGACTTTGTAATTTTCATTTGCGGTTTATTCGCCCTTCTAGCCTAACTCTCTTCATTTATCAATTTGCCTATCATTTATTTATTTTTTATTTGTAACTAAACGTTTAACTAGAAAAACAGAAATACTTATAATCGATTTGATTTTATTGGAAAAAAAGTTCAACCAAAGTGATGAAAAAGTTTTTATTTTATTTTATTTTTCTAATTATTTAATATGTATGGTTAAAGTTTACAATTAGTTTTGGGTTTTTTTTCTGATTTGGTGTATGATTTTTTTATAGCTGAAGGTAAAAGCACCAGTGAATAATAAAACAGTGAAAATTGTTAGATTAAGTTCTAAACCACCAGAGGAGAATCAAATGTGTACCGTAAGCGGCTGGGGCGCCACCAAACCAGTAAGTGTGTCACATTTCAATAAATTAATTTATTGTATTCCTTTTATTGTGAAGTAATATTTTATAATAGAACAATAGCAACAATTCGAACTAGATAGGTAAACAGTAAAAAAATATTCTTGTTTTAAATCCTAGAGCAATCAGTTTAACTGCCGTGCTAAGCACACAAAAGATAACTGATTTTCGGTAGAATTATTTTATTTTTGTTTGCTGCACCCACACATTTTTTACCTTTTATTAAAAACCCACTTTTTGGCCAAGACCTTAAGTGGCATACAAAAATTGTGTTTTGGTTTACCACCTGACAACATCGAATATATCAAATAGATAGCAATGTTACTCTCCCATGAGTATAATAGATTACAACTTGGAAGCAGATCTGGAGGAGTCTTTTGGTTATGGCTTGTCCGTTTTGTGGATCATTTCAATGTTTCAGAATGTTCTCTGTCGTAGTTCATTTTATCATTATACCTTCATATACTATATAAATTATTTAATGGGACATGAAAGCGTCTGTGGGTATTTTTTGGTGCACTTCCTTATAGAAGGTCCTTATAGACCTTCAGGCACGTAGTCATCTCGTTTTGTGGTAACCAATTGTTGGAGTAAAGGTAACGCTAGTGCATTCTTAGGAACACTCAGGTAAAATACAGTCGTTACTATTTGACTTCTTCTTCCTCAAGAAAAGTAACTGCACAGCTTAAACAAAAAGGAATTCCGATTATTAATTCGATTACCAACTGGCCACTGTAGACATAAAATGTGAGGTACATAATAGACTTAGGTAATGATATTTGGGGTTGCTAGAGCTAGGAAGCAGGAGCCAAGGAAGCAGTCATCTATAAGAAAACCATCTGAAACAGCCACTATTTTGCGACGACAAAATACACAAAGCAGTTGTAGCTTAGGTCAAAAATAGAAGGGCAATACAAGGAAGATAACCATCTGTCGTATATAACCGCACGTATCAAGAAGATTTCCAATGGAAATATTGGATGGACATTCATATGGAGAAAGAGGCAAGTTTCCATATGAACGTCATGGTTGACAAATGTCAAAGCTGATAATAAATTCCAGTGAATGGTGAGATAGCGAATTACAGATAGGTGGTGTTAAATATCAATAAATGGTTTAAAAAAAAATAAAACTATGCGTCATAAGGATTACTTTACTCTGGAGGCTAGTGTAATTACTTTCAAACTAGTCTATTTTTTTATTATTCATGTTCTAGCCGGACCCTACTTCAACAAGGACTGAGATCTCAAACAACCTGAGGTCCATCTTCCTCCCGATCTCCGACTACTACCTCTGCTCCCAGTTCACAAACAGATCTAAAGGAGTGTTCTGTGCTGGGTACAAGAACGGAGGGAAAGACTCCTGTCAGGTGAGCATTTAGAAATAGAGCAGAGATTCAAAATCCACTTAATATTTTACTTTATTTTTCCCCATTAAAATGTCCTATAATAATAATTCGATTCAATTATGAGTGAGAGGTTCCAAATCAGTTTATATATGCCTTTTAGTTTTAATATTTAAATTGGGAAAAGCAGTAGATTATAGATAATCATATCCATGTTCTAATTTTTTTCCATTCAGGGAAAAATTGAGTTTTTAGTAGGATTTTTCAAATATTTCTTCCATCAAAATCCTTTGATTATTTTTTTATTTTAATTTTAATTTTTTTTTAAATATATATTTGTTTGAATTTGTCAAATGACAATTATGATTACACCAAAATATTAGTCTAACGATTTAAAGTTTTTAAAATAATTACAGTTGGGCTCTAACTACGGGCGTGTTTATTATTTTTTTTATTTTTCTCATTTTATATGTAATTATTTTCTACAAAACTTATTACAAGACCAAAATATTTTTTTATTATTTTTTTTATTTAGGGTGACTCAGGAGGACCTTTGGTCTGCGACGACATTCAATACGGAGTGGTGTCTTGGGGTGAAGGTTGTGCTAGGCCCTACAGTCCAGGAGTTTACACTGACTTATCCTACTTCGCTGATTGGATCCGCAATCACAGCTTTGCTCTTCCTTTGCCACAAGTGTCCAGTGCTGTCGTGATTCCAACAATAATTTTACACCTATACAGGGTGATATAGGTCACTATAATCTGTTCAGTGTAACTTGATTCTGGGATAAGTGCAAAATTTAAACGTCATAAAAGCACTAATGGTACAAAATACGATAAAAAGTTATCACTACAACTGCTGTGAGTAGACTTTTCCAAAAAAAGGCGAGTTTTCCCCACATGCGAGGGCTCCATCGCGCCACTCCACCGCTCGACGAACATCAGGATTCTCTACGTACAATCGGTTGGAGTGATGGACTTTTGGAGTGGCGCGATGAAGTTGGGTGCCGGTTGGAATTCCACCACTTCTTCAACTTCTTCACGCCGCTCCAAAAAATTGAGTCGTATTTTCACATGCACCTTTACAATATTAGTAAAATGGTGTCTCAGCTGGATCAATTGATGTCCAATACAAAGGACTCTTATCAGAAGTTGACCACGTAACATTTAAGCGGATTTAAATCAATAAATTGTGCTTTACAAAATAATACTTTTTTACAAAATAATTCCAACTTTCATCCTTGACTCGCGGTAAGTATTCACTTTGAATTCAAAGAGCTGGTTACAGCTCTTAAAGAATCACGTGAATACATCATAAGTATAGATGAGACGGGTTAAGTGGCAATGCTCAGAAATATTAAAAATAATTTCATTTGCAAATTTTTAATGTGAACTAAATTTGATCGAGAACTAATAATCATCAATAAATCAACATTTTTGAAATCATTATTTTATCCAGCCTCTACCCAGTGGTCTCTTCGATTTAATTGAGGTTTAATTTGACCATGAATCTTTTAAAATTGTATTACATTTTTTAATATATTTTCACGTACTTCGTACTTTTATTTATTTGATCGCTTGTATTAATTGTTTATAATAATTTATGTTGTTTGTATTTACTTTGATTGTCTAATGTATTCATTCTTCTTCTTTCGAGTTTGGCCATATGTGGACCACGTTGGAACAGTTCATTCCTTCCTCTTTCGTTCTTTCCAATATTTCTTCGCCACCTATGCCTGATGTTTTCTCCTTTCATCTGACCACCGTCAACAATTTGTGTCCATTTCCGGATATTTGATTTTGTTGATTCCTGTCCGAAATTTGTCTCTGTTCAACATAGAGTTCCACTGTATATTTGCGACCATCATATCTTATTTTACCATCCGTATCCAAGTATTCTTTTTCTGTTTTTGGAGGCTGTGTTGGAAAATTTTCTTTGTCACTTTTCTTTCATCCATTCTCATCAAATGTCCATAAAATATCAATCTATGTTTTCTCATTGCATCACTTAATTTTTCAATATTTTGATGTATTTCCGTATTACTTTTTAGTTTAAAACCTTTAGTCTTTCTTGGTGCCAATATTTTTCCATAATATTTTTCTCTCTTTCTTTTCCATATTTTCAATTTCTCCTTTTTTTTTTTTTTTTTTTTGAGTAACAAACATTCTAAGGCATATAAGCTTTCAGGACGAACAACTGTTTTATAAGGACGCAATTTAGCCTCAATAGAGAGATTTTTTTTATTATATATATATCCTTAGTTTTTTGGAAGTCAAATTCTATTTTGTTGGCTCCTGTGAGATTTGCTGCTTTATCTAAACCATTGAATTACTTCACCTAAATATTTAAACCAATCTACCCTTTTAATGTTACCATCTAATGTATTAATTATTATTAACTGAATATTTTAATGCATGTGAAATCAGTTATAAGTATAGAAATAAATTAAATATTATTACAAAGATGCCCTTTTTTTTTTTTTAATGCCTTGTGTCAGATTACAATAGCTTTTGAGTATTCATCGTAATTCTATATTAATTCATAAAATGAAATATAAAACATAATGTAAATATGCTGATTGAGCTGCTGATTTTTCCTTCTTATGTTATTATATTTACTGAAGTTCTTTACACAACTATTTACAATTAACCGTATTTACATGTCTCATGTTCTTTACATACAAATAGCGTTGTATGAAATTATGCAAACCAGACCATTGTACTACCTTGTGATACTATTTTGTTAATCTTAGGAGACAATACGTCCCACAATAAACATTATTTTTTTCAAAAATGTTTAGATATATATGTAAGAGATACTAATATTTATAAATACTTGTGGTCTGTGTGATGATAATGACATATGGTGCCTCTAACATAATTGGTACATAGCATCATAAATTATTTCTTTTTTTTAATTCTTTATTGTAATTTACAACTGTATACAATCAAATGGAAATACATCTAGTAAATGTGAAAGTAGTAATGACATGAATATAGCTTGACAACTACCCATTGGTGTCAATTGCACCAGACATATCGACGATGTAATGTTTTTTACAGTCAGTAAAAATACATTTGTCACATATGGTGATAAGGTATCATACAGTGTGTACCAAAGTTAGGTTATATTTTGTGTAAATTTAAGTTTTTGTGAGTATTATTGGATTCTTTATGTAAATAAGGCTGTAAACAACAAGATTACTGAGTATTGGTTCAACAGTAGACTGCTGCAGTCCAAGAAAACAGGCGTCTTACAGATAAGACATATCTTTTACCTCTCTTTCACTTAACCTGTAAATTGTATATTCTAGCACGTTGTTTCGTTAAATCTAGGCATTAACTAAAATATGGGAGAGCCTTCTCATCCCCTAAAACATTCTGGCCCCACAAATAAAAAAAGAAAATGGGCTAGGAGTCGAATCAAATTTCCTCCAGATAAACTCTTTAACCAAAATGTTGAAAATATAATACCCACCTACTTAATAATAAAAAGAGTAGGTGAAGAAGATTTCAAAAAAGTTTCCCCTTTCTTTATTCATAAAGTCATTACAAATTTAATAGGAAACGTTAAAAATATTAAAAAATTGAGAGATGGTTCTCTTTTAGTACAAACGTTGAATGGAGAACAATCTAAAAAATTACTAACCTATAACGATTTTGGAGGACAATATCCAGTTGAGATAACGCCCCATAACACTTTAAATTTTAGTAAAGGAGTTATCCGACATTATGACCTTCAATATTTAGAGATAAATGAAATTAAAAAAGAATTAAATCCAACTGTAAAAGACGTCGTCAGAATAAAATCAAGAAAAGATAGAAAGGAAATATTTACACACAACTATATATTAACCTTTCCAACTCCCAAACCTCCAGAAACCTTGCAAATAGGTTATGAAACTGTACGTGTACAGCCATATATATCCAACCCATTACGGTGTTTTAAATGTTTAGGTTTTTCTCATCCTTCACCACAATGCAAAAGAGTCTGTGTGTGTACAATGTGGTCAAGCCAGACATGGAGAAAATATAAGATGCACATTACCGGCTAAATGTATTAACTGTAATGGTTCACACAATGCTCTTGATCGCTCTTGTCCAGCGTTTAAAATACAAAAAGAAATTAAAACGATACAAATCAGTAATAAAATTTCATTATTTGAAGCAAAAAAAAATATACAGAGAAAAAAATCCTACCTACTTAAACAAGACATTTGCAGAGATAACCAGAAATAAAAAAAAAACAATTGAGAAAAAAGATGTCGCTATACAAGCAAATATTTTGTATTATTTTACAGATTTTTCTAAAAAAACGGAGAATAATAATATCAATACAGCTGTAAAACCTCATAAAGAAAATAATCAAACTGAAATGCAGTCTAATGATAACCAGACCACATTCGCTGCTTCTGATAAAATTATCCCTATAAAGCAGAGCGCACACTATGACAGGCATGCCTTGACGGGAACATGCCATGACGGGAACATGACAGGACGTTTATGGCCAATGCCTATGCCTCTTCCGCACACTAAGACAGGCACACACAGACACTAAGACTCTTCCCCCACCACTCCATAGTTTTCACAGGTTTCTAGGTTTCGCCAAGGCCCAAGCTCAAAGGGTGAATGGGAGAGAGCATGCGCAGCTTCGAGGAGGACGTGGTGGGAGAGCCAGGCACAGGAAGTTTTCGCTCCAAAAGCGGTATCGGTACGGCCCGGACTTTTCTCAGAAGTGCCTGCCTGTCCGTTGCCTGGCTTAGTGTGCGCCTTTCCTATATATACAACTGAAAGCGAAAATAAACGTCCCGTCATGTTCCCGGCATGGCATGCCTGTCTTAGTGTGCGCCCTGCTTAACAAGGGAAGCTAACCTTTCCACTGTTATCTCTACTCCTCTCTCCCCTTCTCCCTCCCCTACCCCACCACCTCTCCCCACTCTTCTACCTCCTATTGCTTCTACTTCAACGGTAAATCCCGTTGAACTTCCTAACGATCCACCGATCGATAGCGAAATGGATATTGAAGATTTCGAGACCCAGAAAACAAGAAAAGGTAAATCACGAAAAAAACTGTTCTCTTTGCCGGAGACTTCAACGGACATAACCCTATGTGGGGCTCCGCTGATAGAAACTCAAGAGGAAAAATTATTGAACGATTTTTAGAAATATCAAACCTCTTACTACTCAATACAGGTGAACCTACGTATCTAAGTTCCTCTTATAGAACATTCTCAGCATTAGATCTATTTATGTGCAGTCCTTTATTATACAATACCATTGACTGGACAGTACTTCCTGATCTGTATGGAAGTGATCACTTCCCACTCCGCCTGAAATTCAATAATATGAGCCATTACAGTAATAGAAGACCAAGATGGGTCACCGGAAAAGCAGACTGGGCACTCTTCACATCACTTGTTAAACAACCGAGTTCACCACCATCTAAACTTGATGTCGAAATGCCGTCAATTTATGGATGCCATACTAGAAGCTGCGAAATCTTCAATACCTAAAACTAAGGCTACTTCTAAGAGAACCCCGGTGCCCTGGTTTAATGATCAATGTAAAACTGCCATCCGAAACCGAAGAAAAGCTTTTAAAACATTTTAAAAAAATATGAATTAAATAAACTTAATAGAGTACAAAACTCAAAGAGCCATTTTTAGGAGAATCATTAATAATGGTAAATTCGAATCTTGGAAAAAATTCGTCGAATCTATAAATTCCTCAACTCCCACTAACGCAGTTTGGAACAAAATTAGAAAAATTCATAGAAATTATTCAACCTCATCCTACACCATACTCTCTGGTGGTAAACTAACAGATGATCCCAATATTGTTGTAGAAAAATTTGGTCAATACTATACTGAAATATTTAATTCACCCCACAATTCTAGATACGCAATAAAAGAAACTACAAACTATGAGTCTGAATATTCCGTTAGTGAGATCAATCTTCCATTTTCCATGTGGGAACTACGATCTGTTCTGAAAAACCTTAAAGGATCCTCCCCTGGCCCAGATGAAATCCACTACACGATGATTCAACCTCTGCCCCAAAATTGCCTAAACTGGCTTTTAAATTTTTATAACCATGTTTGGCAAACAGGTGAGCTTCCTTAAATATGGAAAAAATCAGATGTAATGCCCATTCTGAAAGGAGGAAAAGATAAACGCCAGGTTTTTAGCTACTGTCCAATATTTTTGACCAGTTGTCTTTGTAAAATAATGGAACGCATGGTTAACAAGCGACTAATCTGGATGCTTGAAAAAAATAATATCTTACAGAACTTCCAGTATGGTTTCCGCAAAGGAAGATCTACAGTGGACCACTTAGTTAAATTCGAGGCTGAAATTCATTATGCGTTCATTGAGAAACAACATGCAGTGGCGATTTTTTTTGATATGGTAAAAGCATTTGACACAACGAGTAAACATCATATAATAAATAAACTCATTGCATTAGGCTTTAGAGGTAACATTGTTAAGTTCATCAAACAATTCCTCGCGCAACGTATGTTCAGGGTTCGAATAGGAAACATAATGTCACAAGATTTTCAACACATAAGTGGTGTGCCACAAGGTTGTGTACTTAGCACAACACTGTTTGCTCTGGCCATAAGCGACTTAGGACGAAACTTGCCCAGAGGTATAAAAGTGATGCTATATGTAGAAGATCTTGCCATATTATATTGATCGGAAGATATACAAACCATTCAAAGAAAGCTCCAAGAAGCACTGAATCGATTAAATATCTGGTCCAGCTCATCAGGGCTCAAATTTTCTACAGAAAAAACTAAATGTGTACATTTTACTCGAAAAAGAAGAACACGTCCATCTCCAGAACTCACCCTCGGAGAGACAGCTCTGCCTTACGCAGATACTTTCCGATTTTTAGGTCTAATATTCGACAGGCGATTAACATGGTGTAATCATATTAACACATTAAAAGACAAATGTCTGAATAAAATAAAAATCCTACAAGTCCTTAGTAAAACTACTTGGGGAGCAGATAGGTCAACTATGCTGACAATATATAAAGCCCTCATCTGCTCCAAGCTAGACTACGGAAGTTTCGTATATGGATCTGCTCGCTCTGAAGCACTGGCAAAACTAGATCCAATACATAACACTGGAATCCGCATTGCCACATGTGCCTTTCGAACAAGCCCTATTTTAAGTTTATACGCTGAATCTGGAATACCCCCGCTTAAACTCCGAAGAAAAAGGCTCGCAGTTAGTTATCTATCAAGAATATATTTACAGCCCACTCACCCTACATATAAATATTTATTCAACTCAAATTTTTCTCGACAGTTCCAATCAAACCCAAGAGCAACCCTACCCACTTGCCGAAAGACTATCACAAGCTATTATTGAACTAAAATCAAACCAAGTTGGTATTCCTCAAATAAAAGTGGCTCCATGGACTTACCAACCCCCAAAACTACACCTAGATTTAACGAAACATCGCAAGAATAACACAATAGATTCCGAATACAATGAGAAGTTTCTTCAACTGATCTAAACACTACCAAATCATTTAACAATATATTCAGATGGAACCAAATCAGACACATCGACGGGATCTGCCTTCGTAACACCAAATTCAACTCACAAGAGAAGACTCCACCACCTGTGTAGTATCTATACAGCTGAGTTAAATGCCATCGCGTCATCACTTCACTTTTGTTTATCTCATACAGACCCGAGAAATATAACTATTATATCAGACTCCATTAGCGCTCTCCAAGGGCTGGATAATATGTATTCAGTTCATCCCGTTATCCTCAGAATTCACAACTATTTAAAAATACTGGAAGAACAAGAAAAATTAATCCCCTTTTTCTGGGTGCCGGCCATGTGGGTATCCGAGGGAATGAGTTGGCAGATCGAGCAGCTAAAGAAGCATTATGTCTCCCAAGAAGAGAAACAGCGGATTTAACAGCATTGGAACTTGCCCGCCCTCTAAAAGAGAAAAATAGCAACAGAATGGCAATTGATGTGGGATCAGAGCCCACCCAGTAAATTAAAAGCTATAAAAAAATCTGTAAGACCATGGCTTACCTCCAGCCGCAGTACCCGCCATGAAGAAGTAGTAATCACCCGCTTGAGAATAGGGCACAGTAAACTTACTCATCTTCACCTGATTAAAAAAGAACCAGCACCGAGGTGTCAGAAATGCGGTAGCAGAATGACCATTCTGCATATTTTCGAAGGGTGCCACTACTATAGAGGAATGTTGAACCAGCTGGGAATACCAATGGACATTCCCAAGATATTAGGAGACGACAAAAAAACTATTGATTTAGTGATCAAATTTATTATAAAATGTAACCTTTTATACTGTATATAATCTGTTTTTTGTTTTTTCATAATGTAAACTAATTGGAGCGTTGATAACCATGTAGTTTTACGCTCTAAAACACAATCAATCAATAAATAAAAATACATTTGTGATTTTCTTGTCTGTATTGTTATTTTCATTGTTTTTATTATAATTTACATTAGTATACATTTATAATAGCGATCGTTGTCGCGGCTTCTCCCGCTCTCATAAGTTAAGAACTTCGATAATTTTAAACAATTGAGGTTTCATATATATATATATATGTTAATAATTATTCATACTTGAGGACTAATTTAGGTCAGAATACACATCATGAGACTCATACTCTAGGATGGCGCTTTATTACACTTCATAAACACAATGGCCACTACATAACAATACAACACGATAACCTTCCTCTCACTGCCAACAATATACAATCAAAAACGTTACAACGAGACCTTTTTCATTCAAACCAATAACAGTATGTCCTAGCGTCAAATGCTATATAGCAAAACACATTCTCCATTCCATTCCTGACTAGGGAACTGCCTTCAAATTTTCGATCCCAGAAACGTTACACCAAAAAAGTATAAACCCCCAGCCTAAACACATATATATGTAAAAAAACAACACTTCTTTTTAATAATTATTAATAGTTCATAATTAATAATGATAATAATATTATAAAAATAATAGCATTAGTAGTGATAATAAACAATAACATATCTTCTTGATTATTGGTTATTGATTATTGATTATTTAGTGATTATCAATTTACCATTTACATTATTATAATAAAAAAAAAATATTTCTTGTATAAGTTCATTTTAACAAAGAATTAAGAATTATATATTTTAAAAAAACAGTATTTATCTTATCTGTTTTATTACTATCTGAAATGTTTTCCGGTGAATATTGTTCATCAGTGAGAACTAAATATGTGGTGCGCAGTCAAGTTTGATAATCGACCGATAATAAAAAAAAAAAAAAAAAAAAAAAAAAAAAAAAAAAAAAACTCAACAATGTTCAAAAACTTGATGTGTTCCTGTTTCCTGTGAAATCTTTTCTTATTCTTGCAATTTTCCCGGGAATTCTTGACATCAATTGCGTAAAATATCTATAACCTATTTCTTTTGACTAAGAAATACTTACTAATAAACAGATGTAAACACTGATTTTATAAGTCCAATTATTTTATATGAAAAAAATATTTGATTTTAGTTTTTTCATGTGAAAAAAACTATGTCTACATCATTATGTGAGGATTGAATTTAGTTTAAACTTTAAATTAATAAAATAAGTTTTTATTTAAAGAACAATATATTGATTTTCTGATTCTGATTCAGTTATTTCATCAGTTATTTTTTAAACAAAATATCGATTATAAACAAAAAAACATCACCCAAATATTTATCAGGTTTCGTATCTTAGGCGATGTATCTCATCGTTGAGTAATAATTAGATCTTATGTCACAAGGTTACTCAACATTTCCGCTCAGAAATCGGTTGCGCTCTGGTAGAAGATATTTAATTCAGAATTTAAGAAACCAGCTTTGTAATCTTCGAATTCAGAACTTTTATTCAAATGTTACCGGTGATAATTTGCTTGGAAGCCGTAGACATTTTATTGCAACAATTCTTTACATTTATTAGATATATTTGGTTTTACATGGCTGTAAATTTTATTAAATATATTTAAAAAAAAAAAAAATTAGTCTCTAAACTTTTTTTATCTTCGATATCTTTGGCATAAGATTATGTTATATATAAAAAAAAAATCAAGTGTCTAACAGGAAATCTGTAAATAGGCACGATAAAAATTTAGCGGCATTTCGACAAAATATTACATCGCCTACTTTTGGCTAATGATTAAGAATGATTAGTAAACTTAATTAAAAATTGAAGACTGAAAAATATGTTTCTGTAATATGTATATTTATATAAAAAAATATGTAACAAAAGTTTTCTTCATCGGCTTCAACGGAGTTTCCAGGATGTGGTGCAGAATTTTATAAACCAATTTTGGCATTGTCATTCCGTCAATACATCTTCTCCACACACATCCCATTATTTTCGCCTTGCCTGAATTGCATTTTTATCTTTTTGATACTAAAAGAGGAAAATATGCCGTAAATTTTGTTTCGATTTTCCATCTTTATTTGGCACCAAACAAAGGCTATTGCAAAGAAATTGCAAGAAAATTGCCCATGAGAGATATTTATTTATTAATCATCCAATTGGCTACTAAGATGGAAATAGTAAAATCTATAGAGGTTACCATTTTGCCGCGCGATTTTTAGGAGAACTAAGTTCTGCAATTGGAAGTAACGCACACCAGCGGAGAGTCCAAGAATCGCCTGAGAAGGTATCAAAAATATATACCATCATAAGCAAGCAGAGAGAAACAGAAAAAAAATTCAGAAAAACAAGATCTACAATTAACTGGATGGATATGTTCACTTATGAAAAAAAACATGGTCACATCCTAAATCAGAAGGATGGAGACTTGTTGAATTATAAGAAAAACATAGTTAAAATGTAGCATAAAAATAAATATGATGGACATAGGCATTTATTTCAATAGGAAATACTAGATTTAGAAAAAAAAGAAGAGATAATAGTGTGTGCAGTACGCAATAAAGCAACAAAAAAAAAAAAAAATTCAACGAAGTTTATTAAGGGCCTTTTACACGGTCATTTCAGTTCTCAGTTCAGTTTCAGTTTCATTTCAGTTCTATGTAGCCTAGAAAAGTGTAGTTGCGAAAAGATGAGTTGTACGTAAAAGTTCACTAGTTAAAAGTGTACAACATACATATTGTTCATTCTGTTAATTTTTAATATACCATATATTTATATACTGTCAAGGTTATATACCATGAATAAAAAAATATTACTGCTATAGACAACTGATTGTCTTATTGCATAATTATGTATTTATTGTGTCATAAAATAGTGATCCTTGGACATAGTGACAGAGGAACCGTACAATATTTTATATAAAAGTGATGAGAGAACGGCCTTTGTTTACACATGGGATTTCTGAGAAATGGAACGGAACAAATAGGTCTTTCCATCCCGTCAGTTCTCAGTCTCCGTTTCAGTTCTTCTATCATTTTTTCCTTTTTACACATTGGGAAAACTGACAGTCCGACTGAAACTGAATCTGAACTGAGAACTGAAATCACCGTGTAAAAGGCCGTTTAATGTCACATTGCAGCGTGTTATATTATAATGGCATAGAAGTGTCACATTGAAGGAGAATGATCAAATCATTGACTTAAGAGAAGAAAGTTATGCATCATTCGGTGATTGCTAGAGGTCAACAAGATTCATTTTTTATTTCAATTTTAACCCGCCCAGGACGGATTCGACCTTCTGTATCGAGTAAGCTGAGACCCTCGCCCCAACTCGCTCGGCCATCGAGTCCCTTTGAACTTATTTATTTTGGTGTCCAAAAGTTTACTTTATTTATTAATGGATATAACGCATTATTACCGCTTTATATGTGGTGTTGCATTCCCATGAATAGCTAGCTCCATTTATTCTGTTAACCTTGGTAATGTTTCATTGAACGGCTATTAGAACGCATTATTTTATTATACAATTCTTCTTAGATTGAAAAAACAATACCACTTTTTCTTTAGCATCTATTTCTGAGGCTAAATCAATTATATCGTGTAACAAAGTAAAAATATAAATAAACATAAGCATCGATAAAAAGAATTTACAGGAAAGGCCAAAGGTGGCAAAATAACCAGGTTCCCTTTACCAAAAAAAGACTTCATACTACAGAAAGTCTTTCTAAATTCTCTTTGTTATTCCTACCTATAAACCACATCCAAACGATGGCCAATTCACTTCTGAGTAAATTAGTTTTAAACTATACTTTAATTAAGGATTCCCATGCGATAACAAGTTAGTTACCTTGAAAACCTCAATTGTGCATGACTTACTTGAGTTGCTGCGATTAAATCTGTTGTTCTCCGAAAATTACTGCTTATATTTCGGTCACGAAAGTTTATTACCTGACCGAGGTTATTAGCGCTTTCAATTATGGTTAATTTCAGCTTTATAAGGTACCTAAATTAACTGGATAGATTTCATTCTTTTAATATTAAATAAATATTCACTAAGATTAATCAATAACATAGGAAAGAAAGAAAGGAAAAAATACAGCTAAATTAAATTAGAAATTAAGCCACGACGAATTCATCTCGTATTAAAAATATAATACCTTTTCATAATATCAGGGATCTGAATACCACGATAAAAAAAAATATATGATATTTATTTTAGCGATATTTACAACTGTAACAAAACACGTCCAGTAAATGCGAGCAGTCGTGGTTTTAAAGAAATTACTATAATTTGAACAAGCATTTGTAGTACTCCGATTAAGTCCTATATTGGAAAACACCGAGAAAGTCTTCTTTCATACGACTTTGAATGTTATCGGAAATTAATGGAAAGCTTAAGAGATTAACGGTTAATATAAGATAAAGCCTCATCATTAAAAAAATTATTTAATCAACTACAAACAGTTAATAATTACTAATGTAATGACTGAATGAATAATAATTGAATTGGTCTCAGCAACAACGGCTTCAGTCCCTTATTTTCAGAGATTTATTATTTTCATAAAAATATCCTGAAAGTATATTTTTAATATGAGTATCAATCTACCTTTACATGCAGAGTAGACTTCAGCCAATGAAAGAGGTCATTTCAACCACTGCATTGGACTGAAGTCATTTCTGCATGTAATCGTGGCTTTACCTTCAAAAACTTTTTTTCAGTGCTATCTATTTTTATAAGCCAGAGACCGATTAGTTTTTCAAGTCCAGAATTCATTAAAATAGACATCTCTACATATTTGTATAGATTTACCTAATAATTGTATAATTTTGTAAGCTCGATATAGAGCTAGTTCCTAAAGACGGGTGACAAATCTAATGTTGTTAATCACAAAAGCTAGTTGAACTTGACATAAAAGTGAATTCTCGAATTGACTTGCGGAGAATATATATATTTTTTTTCAATACGCACGCTAAGACCTGAAATCTAGATTTTATAGATTGGCTTAATCAACTATTAACTAACACTTGTAATTGGACTCCTTATTCCCAGAGCGAGATTCAAGTCCAGCTATGGCAAATAATTATTTATTCTGTTATATCAGCTGAAGATTGATCCAATGATCGAGAAATTCTCCTGCGAGGACACGCAGAACGGAAACTCTACCGGTTGTGGCAGATTCCGGTTCAAACTTTTGGTCATGAAACCGTATTTTTTTTTCAGATATCTGAACCCAAGGCCCCTCATAGGTTATAGTGATACAGATATAAACTTTCCAGACTGCTTACTCCAAGTGTTCAGTTAGTGGTTAAGCCAATTTAAAATTTCAAAAAAAAATTATGTAGCAAAATAAATAAATAAAATTGTATTTTACTAATTGTAAGTTGTAACTTCAAATTTTATTTTATGAAAGCTTACGCGCCCGACCATCTTTTGGGCTGGAAGAAGAATCACCACGGCCTTAAGGATCAGATGCCCTTTTGTCTCTATGGGTACTTTTGTTCAGGAAAGTGTTCATTCAAAACTTGTAGACGATGTACCATATTTCGGTCGTAAATCGAAAATAATTGGTCCTTAAGTCGTCGAAGACACTCTTTTTTTAAAAATCGAGAAAAGCAGCCAAATATTTCCCAATGAGACCGAAACTCTTGAACAAAGCTGTCTCTATCACCGGACAGATAAAAAGGGGATTGATTCCAACCATTTTCCTTCCATTCTTTTGTCTACCTTATTCCGAAAACCAGGAGGGTAAATTGGAAATTTATTGTTAAACTATTAATTTATTGATTATTAATATAATTTATCGATTTAATTTATAATATAAATTAATAATTCATAATATAATTTATGTTTTTCTCGATTTCACTTTTTGGCGTAGCAAAATAAGAATTTTATTATAGTTCGCTGCTTCTTTCTGTCAGAGAAATCATTTTAGTTTGGAATCGTTTTTACAGTCACTTTGATTTTTAACAGTCGATTTATTCGTGAAAATAGTTTAAAAAATACTATATTTGGAGTTAATACAATTTACTTTTTCAAGAACTTCAAAACCTCCTCCCCCGCAATCTATGTTTAAAATATACCATACACAATCTGTGACTCATTTTCTCAGTCGTGGTTTTAGTAACGTCCAGTGTTTTTAACAGACATTAAAGGTTTAAATCAATACTCTGTAGAGAAATAAATTATTTTACAACAATTATAGTTGTCAAGTTTAAGGAGCAAACGAAAAATATTTATTTAGATAGTAATACTACAATTCATGATAATTATCGAATATTTATTAAAATTATATTTGTTTAAATATATATAAGGATAATTGTGATTGAAAAAATAAATTAAAATAATATTGTTGAAACTTGACAGGACCCATGTATGTCCTTCCTACACCCTCTCCCTCCCCCTGGATCCC
Source organism: Euschistus heros (assembly GCA_003667255.2). NCBI lineage: Eukaryota > Metazoa > Arthropoda > Insecta > Hemiptera > Pentatomidae > Euschistus > Euschistus heros. The sequence goes on along the minus strand of RCWM02000151.1, from coordinate 151,256 downwards.
CTCTGAAATTATTGAACTGTTTTCGAACTTATCGGGGCTTTCAATAAACCTAAATCTGCTTGAATGTCCTTCAAATCCAACGGAAATTCAGTGCTTTGAAATTTAAAAATATAGTGTTTCCATCTCGGAAAAAAAAGATAAAAAAAATATTAAAACATAAACTACTGACGCGGTAAATTAGTGACTTGTACTTCATATATTTAGGTTAATACAAGTTAACGAACATCACATCGAGACAATTTTATACTGAATATACTTTTTTTGAGCAATCCTCACCTAATAAGCAATATTAAAAAAATATTAAGTAACTTACAAACTCGAAGTCTTTTCGTTTAACGGACTGACACTTTCTACATAAAAGAGACTACAACATTACTGTTATCGATAAGTGGTATAGTTTTTTTTTTGAGAGGAAAATCCACTTCTATCTATGTAATACCTCTGGTATTATTATTGTTTACTCTATACATTAAACCACCTGTCAGATAAAAATAATGGTCTATCTTTAAGCAAACAGTCAAAGAAATTTATTTTCTATTTCCTGTACCGAAATTTATTAAAATAGGAGTGGTGGATTTTTGACTATAGATTAATCGATAGATATGTAAAATTTCAGATGAATCAGATGAGAGTAGAAGAATTGTTAATTTAACAACAGTTTTTTTTTTTTTTTTTACGGTTAGCCATAACAGTTATTAGGGCTACAAAATATAAATGTTTAAAAAACTAAGTTGGAAAATATAAAAAAAAAAATAATGAAAAAAAATATAGATATTTTGATTAAAAACAGTAAATGAAGATGACATAGAATACGATATACACAAGTTAATAATTATTATAAAAATATTATAAAAAACACAAATGAAAAATAACAATATAATGATAATTATTTTGGGGTTGAGATAATGACTACAGACCGGTTTTATAATGATAAGGCAAATAAGTGGATTAAATGTGAATAAAAGTGATTGACAATTATTAGTTGTAATTTAATATTTATATAGCATATAAACAAAAACCAATACTTAATAGCAATAACAATAATAACCTTAACTAATAATCATTACATTTTGGTTTTAATGTTCATTAACTTTTATTTAAAATTAACTTTTCTTTTTACTATCCAGTATTTTTATATTAACTTTTATTTTAATTAACTTGTATCTTTTATTCAGGCGCGATAGCTTAGTGGGTTAGGTACTTACTGCTAAGCTTCCTGGCCGAATTCGAATCCGACTGAGGGCAGAAAATTTATTTTCTCTTATTTCAACTGTGGCTAGTCTTCGAGGTCCGGAGACCCTCCTGGGGCACACTCAGCATCGATAAATCGGGTACTTTTAATTCGGAAAAAAACCTGGTGGTTGAGCGTGATTTCGGCTAATCATCCTTTCACAACCTTTAGCCCAGTAAAATTTCATTCCTTAATCTATTAGTATTGAATCCAAGACACTTCATGGGTCTTAGTGGTGTGAAGGATTTTTTTTTCTATATCACCTTCTATTATTTTTTTTTTTTTAACTATTTATTGATATTTACAACTTATATATTATATATACATCCAGTAAGTGTGTGAGAAAATGAATACAGTAGCATGACATAAACTTGTAAAGCAACCACCAATTGGTGGCACTTCTACTGGTTTATCAGGAATCGAGTGTGGAAAAAGTTACGAGACTAATGAATTCGAGTGGGAATGGAGTTTACAATGAAAGGATTGGTATCAGGTGACTTAACTTAATGTTAACTTATGTTTTACTAGATAACTTGATATGAGGACAATATATATATATATATAAATCCTATATATATATATATATATATATATATATATATATATATATCAACTGATAAAACACAAATTCCCATATATATATATACAGGGTGTTCAATGTTCGATGACCACCCCTTTTTTTTTTCTAGAGTTTTTGAAATTTTGAAACGAAACTCTCAGGGTCTTAACAGTGTCGAATAAAGTTTCTTTTCAGGTTATAGTCTGCGCTTCAACCTTCTCCAGTTCTTCTCCAGCGATCCTAACTCTGTAATTCTCAATGGGATGTGGTATTTTTTACGACGGATTTCGATATAAAATCAAATTTTGAATCGATTTTATACCGGGCTCATACGGTGTTGTTTTAGTATGGCCTGTGGCCGTTCTAATGCTTAAGTGGGTATCCCTGGCTATGTAACAAATGATCCGATGAGGATACGCTTCCACCGACACCAGTACATAAATGATATTAGTTTCATCACGGGCTTGTCGACGATTTGAGTCTCTCGAGGGAGATAACGAACACAAATAGTGAAGACTTAGAAAAGAAATACTTTATTTACTGACAGTTACATATAAGACTTCTAGTATAATGGTTACAAGTCAAATGTAGAGTGTCTTCCTCTGAAAACTTCCAGCTACTTAAACCTATTGGTTTGGAGTGGGGATAGGATCGAGGAAATAGGGTGAAAGTGTTTGGCTAAATGTTTACTAAAGGACCGTGAGAAAAGTAATTCCGGCGTAGGTGTCATTTGTCTCATGTCACAGTGATATACACAGGTTGTTATATGGTGTAATAAGAGAGGACCTAGGGTGGATGGGGATCTTTGACCCAAGGCAGTTTACTTTATGATTGTTTATGACATGTGTTGTTCAAGATGTAATTTATATTTTACCCTTGGAAGGTCAAAAGGATTCTTTCTCTTAGTCAGGTGCTAAAATGGTTTCTCAATAATAAAAATAATGTTAAAGATTATATTAATATTATGAGTAATATTTATAATCTTATAACTGGGGAAACCTTCCAAGTCGATCTGTTCTCGCCGCTCGTCTTACCAGGCGCGGGAAGGCCTTAATTTCATCTTTTTGTTCAAAGTTTATTTTATTTTTGCTATCCCCGTATTTGACTGCTTATTTTCTCAAAATGATTTTTCACTATTTGCGGCGAAACGGTGCCCCTTATAATAAAAAATCACTGGTAAAAAATCGATTAAAAATTTGATTTTCTATCGAAATCCGTCGTAAAAAATACCACTTCTCATTGGGAATTCCAGAGTTAGGGTCGTAGGGGTTTAAATATATTTGTTATTGGATCCACGGAATGAATCTCGACCTTCCCTCTCTGGCAAGAATAGGTTCGTAACCTTTAGGATAACCCGTATTCCTGTCCTTGTTGGAGTACATACAGACTTTAAGGCCCAAAAACATAGAATTATACTCTCTATAGAATTAAACTAAGTATCGATCAAGAAATGCAGTTCATTCAAACAATGCATCTAATGCGGTTTGTTTATTTCGTTTAACGTCACTTTATGCTGCTATGGCTAATCGGACGATGCTACGGTGGGAGTCCTAAATTTTGCCTATCCAGATATAATTAGGATAGGGATCTTTAACGAGTACCTGACATCGCACAGGCTCGGGACCCCCATTTTACGACCCTTCCGAAAGACGGCATAGCTAAGGATTTTTTACTCCCTTTAAAAAATCCTAAGGTCATCTGCCGGGCTGCGAACCCGCGATCTTGGGTTTAATAGGTTGCTATGCTAACCACTACACCACAGGTGACCCCATCTAATGCGGTTAACTACATACTGAAAGAAGTAGTATGTTTTTTTTCGTTTTGAGGTTCTAATTTCTAGTATGAACAAAATGCGTATTTCAAATGCCCTGAAAGATAATGTTTTTGTTTTTTTCAGACGTCAGAAAATGAGTTGCGCAGACAATAAGACTGTCAAGGTTGTTTAGGTCACTTAGTTCTATTCCATGATTCATCATTCGTTACAATCATTTTGATCCTTTGAAATATCTACATTAAACTATAGGTAATGATACTGATCTCACAGTAAAGCTGCATAATTCCTTCAGCACAAGGAAATTTTGAGCTATAAACGTAAGCGATTGGACAATAAATAACTAACTGATATGTAATTGTTTCTCTATTAGGTTTAACGCCTTTATGTTCTCCAAGCATGGCGGGAAGGGTTACCAACCTATCATCGTTGAGGACAACGATGTTGGTTCCGTAGAACCCCCATGAAATAAACGTCAATCCTGTTATGCCGGATTCGAACCATCCTTCGCATATTAACTTCAAAAATAAATTTCAATCATACTCCTTATTGTCTAAATTTTCTATTTCTAAGCCATTTGCATTTCTAACATTCCCCCAGCTGTTTTAAAAAAGATTGCTTGTATAAATTAGTAATTGATATATATGATTTTATAAATGCATTGTCAATATTAATTTAATTAATTTAAGTTATTATTTTGCTAACGAAGGGTTTTTATTTTTATTTATCTGTAAGTGTGCGAGTTAATTCAAAGTTACATACCTCGGGTATACCCAGATTGAACACTCCTATTGATGACATTGGTCTGCACAATAGGATCTGAACCATCTAATACAAAAACTTCAGTTCTCTTTTAGGTGAATGACCTGTTTGCTGACCTATGAACTTATGACCTTTGCTCATCAATTCTCAAGTCAGCATCAATATTTCTAGAGGCAAGGAAAACTGTGTCCCTTCCCTGAAGTTTTCGACTTAGCTGTTCTCTACCAAGCTGAGTTTAGTAATATTGGTAAGTGATATCAAATGGGAAATTATGTTCTAGAATTTAATTATTATTAAAGGTAAATAATGGATTTTTTTTTCTTGTTTTCTCTCTTACGGTGACACTGCAAGAGTTTGAGATAGTTTTTTAAGATATGTTTTAGATAAATTTTAAATATATACAGTAAAGAGCTTAATAACAAGAATAAAACAAAAATGAATGAAAGTTTCCTTGTGCCATAATTAAGTGAACACAAAAACAAAACTAAAAGTATTAATGCCTTCGGCTCCACGTCGCTGGTCTTTTTTGGATCTTCGAGAAGTTCTAGATCAATTTCTAGAATAAAACTTTCTACTCTTTGATTTATTTTTTTTTTAAAAAGCGGCCGATTGTCTTCTTATTAAATAATGGAATGAAAAAATCTTTATCTTAGGACATCTCTCCTAAATTTGTAGTAAGATGGCTACAATAATTTCAGACAAACATAATAATAGAGGTAAAACATGAGATACTAAAGTTTATAAAGTATATTACAATTAAAATTGTATATATATACAGGGTGTCCCGAATTAAAATGGCAATACTTCAGGAACTTATAGGGGACCAAAAAACTAAGACAAAAAGTCCTTTAGAGATTTGCTCGTTTTTGCTTAGTTTTAGAGAAAATCGCAAAAAAAAGAAACAAAACAAGTTTTCATTTTTTATACTTATTTATTTACATTTATATTTATGTTATGTTCTTTTAAATGTAAATATTGCTCAAAATGTTGTCCTCTTGCACCAATGCAAGCATTACATCTAGCACTCACTTGATAAATTGCAGCTAAACATTTTTCTGATGATATTCGGTGCACTGCATCTATGATTCGGTCTCTTGATTGCTCTCTTGAGTTGATTGACACCGAATAAACTTTCTGTTTCAAGGTTCCCCATACGAAGAAATCCATGGGTGTCATATCAGGTGATCTGGGTGGCCAAGGTACTACTCCTCCACATCCAATCCATCATTGTGGATAATTTTTATCCAGCCAAGCTCGAACAACTCTGCTATAATGAGCTGGACATCCATCGAGTTGGAACCACATTTGAATCCGCTGCTGTAAGGGAATGTCATCTAAATAATTAGAAAAGTCGTTGTCCAAAAAATGTGTAAATGTGATACCTTTCAATCTTCCAGGTAAAAAATATGGTCCCACCAGTAATCCGTTCCAAATTCCAAGCCAAACATTAATAGCAAATTCATGCTGAAACCTATTCTCTCTAATAGCTCTGGGATTTTCAGGAGCCCATACATGATAATTTCTTGGCTTAGCAATTCCTCCTCTTGTAAAGGTAGCTTCATCGGTCCATATAATTTTTAATGGAAATAAATTATCATCGCGAATTTTGTCAAGAAACCAGTTACTAAAATTCAATCTTTTGACATAATCTTGAGGTAATAAATTCTGAACTTTTTGAAGATGGTATGGGTAGCGATTATCACCTTTCAAAGTTGGCCATATTGCTTCCGCGATATTGCTAATGCAGCAGATGCTCTTCGGATGCTAGTCTTAGGATTGTTATCGAAGTGGCGTTGGAAACAATTTCTTCTCCGATAATCTGCTCTTATAGCTGCCTGGAATTGGTCGCCTTCATTACGTATTAAGAATGACCCAGTCTCTCGTAGTCTATTAAAAGTTAACGAAAAGACTCGTCGATCAGGCACTCTTATATTTGTAAATCGGCGCGCATACTCCCGCACCGCTTCTAAAGCATTACCGTTACAGAAACAATACACAAAAATCATATCAGCGTATTCAACATTAGAATATGTAGCGGCGTTGTGGCTGATGCTATTCACACAAAAATATCTGAGTAACTGACTGAAGACTGATTTAGGAATTATAATCCTAGAAGGAAACCAAAATGCAAACAAATAAAAGAATGTAAAGGATAACATTAAGTGTTTACATATCTCACTGCTTAGCCTGACGAACTTTGAAAGGTGATAATCGCTAACTGTAACATTTTTGTTTTGTTTCTTTTTTTGCGATTTTCTCTAAAACTAAGAAAAAACGAGCAAATCTCTAAAGGACTTTTTGTCTTTGTTTTTCGGTCCCCTAAATTTCCTGAAGTTTTGCCATTTAAATTCGGGACCCTGTATATATATATATATATATATATATATATATATATATATATATATATATATATATATATATATATATATATATATATATATATATGTATACACATAAGAATAAAAATAATTACAATATGCTTAGGAAAAATAAATAAAATAAAAATAGTAATGGATAAATATGGACAAATTTCAAGTTTTTTTTTTTTGGTTTGTTTTTTATGACAGATGCAAAGAGTCTGTTTATGGGAAAAAAATGTGACAAAAGCCAGCTGTGTCAGTCATGAAGCTCACCCTCAACAAAAAGGGTGAGATCTGCAACTATTTCGGTTCAATTTTGACACTTCATTGAAGAGTATTCACGTATTTTAGCATGGCGCTAGCTTAAAACACAGATTGTGCCATGTTATTGTTAGGACTTTTTCAGACCAGACGAAAAATCAGCAGTCAGTTCATTACAGCAAATAGGCTTATTATGTGAGCAGAAGTTTCACCACACATAAAAGCAAACAGCATAAAAACTACCCCATATTTTTAGTTTTTAAAGCTACCCAAACGATATCTAGATATAATGATTCATTTCACTAACAAGCTGTGATTGGAAGTTGTAATGGCGATTGCAGATCCTTTTTCATACAATCATCAAAAATATTCTTGCTTTCCAATGAAGTCTGCAATCCTTTTCGTATTTTGTTTTCTGAAATACTTTGTAAAAATAATGGATCATATATTATATATGATATATAATATATACATGGAAATATATATTAAAATTTAAAAAAAATTAATGTTCTTAAATTATTATGGTAAGCCACTAAATTCACAACCCTACATTTTTATAAAAAAACAAAAAACAACTTTGTATTTGTCTTTTTATCTTCATATTATTCTCTAAGTTTGTACCCATAACCTTCAGTGCCATGAATTTACCTTCAATAATAAAATTAGTATAAACCTTTTCTACATCTCAACTCCTTTAATGAAAAATTTTATTAAATTTTTAATTAAGGAAAAAAAAATTGATCGATGGAGCTATCGCCTGCTCCATCAATAGTGTTGCGGTACAATGACCGACATTGAACTTAGTTTGCAGAGATTACACAAGGAACCTGCCCAACCGGTACATTCCAACGTAAGCTTATTTTCGGAGTACCTGTTCTTTTATTTATTTGTTCTTGTGTTCTATGTGAACTTGCCCCCTAACGCTCGTTGCCAATCTCTATTCTCGTGTCTGTTTATACGTGTGTCCGCATGCACTATCTACTCAGTAAATGAAGACCACTCTCCTATAGCAAGGCTTATGTTTATTGTAAGCTATAAATTGTCACAGTTTGTCCAATCTTTGTCAATATTTTGTTTATAATTTATTTGTATTTATCGCTGTTCAAATTATATTTACAAGAAATAAAATTTCGATATCACAAACAAAAAAAAAAGTAATAGAAAAATTGATCGTTTTTAAAACATTATTATTATGTTATCCACCAAAAATGTTCATGTATACAAGTATATTTAAGAGACAAACTAATAGATTTTTTTTAAAACTCGTAACTAAGTAATAAAAAATCATTAGAAATATCAACTGATTAACCGATTGATATTTTGTTCAATCGTTGCGATCTGATACAATTGATTGGAACAAATCGATGTTCGCACCATCTTATAATAAAATTTTTAATTTGTCGTATAATTAATTAGTATTTATAATAACTCACAAAGGATTATTTAAAAAAGAAAGTTTAGAATAAATAGGGAATTATAGTTTTTTTTAATCCAAAAAAATTAAGTTGTCAATTGCATTAAAGTATGATATTCCAGATGTGATATCTAAACATAGTTACCACCTGAATTTTCACAAAACTATAGTTTAGAAACATTAAAAACTAATTATACCATATTTAGTTCCACGTTTATTACAAGTTATATATTTTACACTCAACTCATCTCTAATTTCATTAATCAGTTATAAAACCTTTCACCCAACTAGATAGCTTGAAAATACTTTTAGAAATTATTGCTTGTTTTGGATTATTTTATAACTAGAGATTCATTATTCATAATTAATAAATAATTCATAATTATTCGATGCAACCCACAAGGTCTTCGAAAAATAAAGACAAAAATTCTAATATGAATGATAATCGATCATAATTTGTGCTTACCTTTAACCCCGGAGAAAAAATACAATGAATATTAAAACATAATGAAACCAAGATTTAATAACAATTCTAAGTCAAAGATAGGATACTCTGTATATTATATGTTTGAGCAATATAAATTTAGACAAATCATTAGATCTGTAAAATCTATTAATCAATTTTTATCTTAAAAGAAAACTCCATTATGCTCTTGTCTTAAATATTACATGACATATGGAATTTTTTAAAAAAATATTTAACAAATGTAACTGCAAAAGGATTAATATAATATTTACTATGTTACAAAAGTTTATAAACAAATTATCTGTTAGATGTAGATAGCAAAATTTTATCTATCTTCATATTTCTTTCACAAGAATTAAGTAATGTTGAAAACGGCAAAACATCAAAACTCAAATAATGCGGATCTGAATGGAGATGAAATATTCTTTCTGGTATAATAAAAATGAATGGTATCATGAAGTGTGCATCTTTGGGTGTTTCTAAAACATTGATTCTGTTTCAAGAAGCTAAGCCAAGACTGAATGCCAAGATCTTGAAGTCCATACTTGGCGGCGCCCAGCCAGGTGTTTTCATTTGTATGGTCAGCTTATTATTGATGACACAGTTTTCGATTCATCTCGTTTGAAGGATATACTTATGTTTAAATAATTATCGGAGAAGGCAATATAATATTTTCATTTACAATGGTTTCCGAACAGTGTGAAGGAAAGACAGTGAGTAGACCTTTAGTAGAAATAGTGAATTTACCAATGATTATTTTAAATTTTTTTAAATCCATATTCTCATAACTATAACATCATTATTGAGTTATTTGAGAATATGAGCAAGTTGCCCTAGATCCATCTCATGTAGGTAGCGCATTCTGTTTGCAATAACCTTTACTTCTCTCCATCAAAATAAAAAAGATGTTTGGATCGTGAACGTCACGGAAACAGAAAGCAGTAAATCAAATCGCAGATTATATCACAGCATTGGAGAATCCAATGTGGAACTGCAATAACTATTCCTCAAACTTCAGAATCTCGTTTCTATAACTACGTAAGGTTGTTTTATGTCACTTCTTGGGTATTCAGTACTAGTATCTTATCCAATCTAACCACTTTGAAATGTATTGTAGAAAAAAAAATTCTTTCAAGGGAGGGTTGAGTAGTTTTTCTATTAAAAAGTCTAAAAAATCTAGAAGAGTATGTTTTTACATTAGAGTAGTTTCCCAAATTAAAGGGATTATTGCTTGTCAAAGTTAATGATATTTATTTTGTTTTTTCAGAGAATGGTAGAGATTGTTTGTAATGGTTGGGTTTTTCTATCCAGTTTTGATTCTGGTAATTTAGGATCCGTTGAAGCTGTACAGCCTTCAGTAGTATCTAACAGTAAGATATATTGATTTATTAACACTTACAGTCGAACCTAAGTAAGATCCAAAACTTATCTTCTTATCCACCACTTTCTTTCCAGATACCTGTTCCTCTGATTCGGTCAATGATCAGCCTGACTTTGAGTTTAATGTATGGACGAAACCTGACTGTGCTGGAACAGAATTTGAAAACGGGAACAGGACATGGTTTTATTTTGGGATGAGAGGTGAATTATCATTGACAGAGTTCTTTAGTTTTATGTTTTTTGTTAACATTCTCAATGAATTTGGTTTTGTTAAAAGAGGGACTGCCCTTCTCAAGTGTGAAGATAAACATTGTCAACCTGAACAAGCAATGCAAGATGTATTCACAAGGAATGACTCCAGTTTACAAAGTTGTACCAGGAAAAAATCACTGGGAGAGGATTAAGGATAAACCCACATTCAATGTATGTATAAAGATATGATTATATTATATTTCGTGGCTCATTTTGATTTTTTTTTTTTTTTTTTTTTTTTTTTTTTTTAATTTTCATTCAATTTTTAAATTTTTCAAATGCAAATAGTTAATTTAATAATCTAAAATATATCATAATTTGCTGAGACAAGTTTTTAGAATTTATGATATCGCCATGTTACATATAATAAATATAAAACAACATTAAGCTGTTGTTTTCTGTTATTTTCAATTTCTTCTGTTTTAACACAGTGCTGTTAATTGATATATTTGTTTTTAAATGTACTGCATGTATTTATATTTCTTTCACACAGAATGTATTCTTATATCTTATCTGTTAAGCAAAGCGATTTTAATTAATTAATTTTTGACAAATTTGCCTTTTTTAGATGGAAGACAAGCAGTTCACTGTGAGTTTCATGTATAGGTTTGGTGATACAAGACTGCAAACAGTTTATTTTGCCTTTACGTATCCTTATACTTACTCTGATCTCCTCAATCATCTCGCAGCATTAGAAAACCATAGTAAGACTAAACTTGGACATGGGGACAATAATTCTGGTATTATTACAGTATATAATTTAAATAATTGCAAATATCTTAGAATATCCTTTTTTATTAACTTTATGTATCTTATTTTTTAGAACCGAAACAAGATGATATTTATTTCCATAGAGAATTATTAACATATTCATTGGAATCTCGCAGAGTAGATCTCATTACTATAAGTTCCCACCATGGCATAACAAAAATACGGGAACCTCGGTTGCCCAACTTGTTTCCAGATCAAAATTCTTCCCGCTGTTTCCGGTTTTTACCTTATAAAAAGGTATTCTTGTTTTTTGTCTTTTTTTTGCTGCTTCAAGTTTTGATAGTTGTAGCTTATTTATTATACTTATTATATTATTGTTAAATTATCATTAAAGAAAAAATATACATATTAAATTCTTGTAAGATAAATAGTTTGTTATATCCATCTTTATTTTTCAATAGCAATGGAATCAGATTTGGGTTTGGTTTTTATTAATACAACAAAATACATTGAATTTTTAAAGATATTTATCGATTTTTGGGGGGTTTTAAAATTATCATAGATTATGGTTTTTATAGAAAATCATGACTACCAAAGAAAAATACATACTTATAATTTTTTCTAGGTAATTTTCCTTAGTGCTCGGGTACATCCAGGAGAAACACCATCAAGTTTTGTTATGGCAGGTATGATGAATTTCCTCATGTCACGGGATGACTCAATAGCTTTTGCTTTAAGAAGGCATTTTGTATTTAAACTGATTCCGATGCTGAATCCTGATGGAGTCTATTGCGGAAATTACAGAACTGACACTCGTGGTGTCAATCTCAACAGGGTATATGGCTGTCCTTCTGCACATCTCCATCCAAGCATTTATGGAGCTAGGTATATAATTAAAAATTACATTGTTTATATTATCACACTTATTTAATGTTAAGCCCTAGCCTTTTGGTGTAAATTGCCGCAGTTTTGAACTTGAAACTTTTACTTTTAATTTAATTAATTGTATGCAGCTGATATTGTATGTCGCAAAAGATTTTTAACTTTTCTTTAGTTTAATTAAAAATGTGTAGCCGAGTATTATCCTGCTAAAGTGAAACAACTTTACAGTTAATCAGAGCCAGATAATACTGTGATAATTTTGCATGTGTCTTATGTTACTTTTCCCAGTAAAGTTTTGAGTTTCATGGAATACTATCATCCCCAGTTGCGGCTTCACCCACTTCCATATGTAAAGAACTTAGGTAATTTAAATTAATAATAGAAGTTTTATTTGTCTATCCACAAAAATCTTGGATTTTAACATGCATTTTATAAGCATTATTTCCTCAATGGTATTTTCAAGTATAGCTGTAATTTTTAACCTGGTTGAAATTGCACTGATTAGGCGCTTGAAGATTATTTAAAAGTATAATTAGACATCCAATTTTTAATACTATTCTGTGAGTTGATAATGCAGATGGATAAAGACTATCAATAAACTCATGCGGATAGTGGACTGCATTATCAGTCCTTACAACTAAAAGCCTGTGAATGGTATCTTTACATACAATATTAAAAAGCAAAGGATCTTTATTTTGATTCAGTAAAATTTTTATTCGGCAGAAATAATTTTATTGATTTCATCTGGTTGGATTTTAATTTCTAACCTTATAAGTATAGGATAGATAGTGTAGCGAACCTCGTTTCTGACAGTCAACACTGTACATTTAAATTATTATGATTATTGTAAACCTTTCTAGAATTATGAAGATGATGTAGTTAAAATTTGGTAAAAATGGGTTCAGTAGTTTTACCATTGCTATGTTGCAGAATGGCACTAACCACATATTGGTTGATTTTCAAACTTCACTGGGATCTGCATGTCACACCAAATATTTATAGCTTTTTTAATAACAATTTAATTGAAAATATGAATATTTTATTATCTATGTCAAGCTCTATATAAAACTGTAACTTTGAAAAAACCTCTCATGTAGAATGGCGATTGCCACCTATCAGTCATTGTTCAAACTTCACTGTTATCTACTTATTATCAGTTTTAAATTACAAATTAATGGTAAATCTGTAGATTTTATTATTGCTAAACCATCCTGGAACTATTAAGATGAGATGGCCAAAATTTGGTACAGATTGGTTTTGTAGCGGTTGGTGATCACAAACAAAAGATGTCTTTTATGTATTAGTAAAGATTTGTTTGGAACAATTGTATATGTACTTATATAAATATGATAACTAATAGTTTCAAAAATGTATGAATATTATGAGCTGTGTCCTTTGACATTTTATGCTTCCTAGCAAGTATGCAATTATTTTTATGTAGATTTGGATAACAGTTTGATGCAACACCTCATTAATATTCACATATAAAGATCATAAGGAAGATCCTGAACCTTTCTCTTATTTAATAGACATTACACCTTACAGAATGTTTCAAACCTACATCCCACTGTAAATTTAATAGGCTTTCGAATGATATGTTAAACGTAATGATTTTGTTTCAATTTCATGGAGAAATTCACTTTTGAAACCGAAAAAACATGGTGTTCTCATTTGGCATACAAATCAGTTACTTGTGTAAATAAAACATTGTAAAATGCCTTCCCCTGTAAAAAAAGACTCATCTGCCCCTAAAATTCACCTCAAAAAGTAGTATTCTTCAACACAATCGGTATTCAGAAGCTAACAGCAAAATTGAGGTCTATGTTCATTATCATTGGATTTTAAACATTATATTGAAAATCTAATAAAATAAATCCTAAATAATAATAATAAATAAATAAATGTAATAAAATAAGATCCTCTGATATGGTGTCGCTTTATAGACAGTTTTCTTTTATTTTCTATTAAACAATAATTTTTTTCTTTGCTTTTTAATCCAATGAAGAGTTTATTATGTTTAAAATGCACAATTCTATTAAGGGATTGTCATATTTTATTTACACAAGTAACTGATTTGTATGCCAAATGAGAACACCATGTTTTTTTGGTTTCAAAAGTGAATTTCTCCATGAAATTGAAACAAAATCATTACATTTAACATATCATTCAAAAGCTTATTAAATTTGTAAGTTTTTGTGGATAGTTTTTTTGAGAAAACGGTGAGCGTTGGAGTAATATAAGACATTGTGACATCCCCAAATAAGGTGAAGATCAAGCTGTTCTTTAGATACCAAGTTTGTGAAATTCAAGATTACAGGTACTCTGCTATTGTAGAAAATTTAATTCTAAATCCGAAAATGTGGTCAAAATTTGATAAATATTTAAACAAAATGGAGATATTACAGCTTTTATGGAAAAAAGCGTGGTTTTCTCAGAAAAGTCTTTGATTTATCGTATATCTGCAACGGATTGGAATAGAAAGGTGAGGTCTGTGGCATTTTGCTACATTTTTGATCTAATTTTCTAATTAGATTATTCATCAATTAATTCTAATTGATACTCACCCTGTATTTATGTTACGGAAAAGATGATATACAGTGAAACTCCAATTATCTGGATCGATTTGAAGAGAAAATTTTTTTTTTATTACATACAATTTTTTTTAAATTCTTTATTAACAGACATTGTAGCCTGTGGTTTGGAGTTCATGTAAAATGCAATAGGGTCCCATCTTATTTGTTTTCATAACACAATAAAAGACATAAAACTAAATATATTAAGCAGCAGCTAATGGAACTGCATCTCAGAATTAGAGGCGTAGCCCACACACCTCATAACAGTCAAGTTCTGAGTAAACGTACTTAGTGAATTTCTAGAAGCATAGCACATCCATCCTACACGGTTTGGCCCAGTCCTATTGCCATTGTGTCGTCTCTTTATAAACTTATGGCACCTAAAAGAAAACCTGTTTTATTAAATGTGTCTAAAAAACAGTCCATTCTAGAATGTCTTAAGAAAGGTTAATATCGGTAAAAATTGGTGGATGAGTTCTGTTTCAGAACGTCCGCGATTTCCAAAATGTTAACTAAAATTTGTTGTTACATAAATAAACAGCCACATTTTAATTAATCAGTAAAATACATAGTTAAAACATTAGATGTCTGTATTTTTTATTTCAATACCTTAATTCAATAGTAAATCTGATTACCTGGATCAATTTCAGCCCCAATTAATCCAGATAATCTGAGTTTTGCTGTACTTAATTAATCTTTAGCTATAACAAGATATATAGATTTTACCTTTCCAATTAAGGAAATATATCTGTCTTGTTTATTCTTCAACTTATTGAATACTTTATTGTAAGGAATGTAAATGTCAATAATAGATGTTTGAAAATAAAATTTTAAAAACTTAACTGTTTATTAGCTTTTATGAAAATTATATGCCTTGGCATTTTGAGGATGGGAAAACTAAAAAAATGAAGAAGTGCTAAATTGGTTGAATATAGTACTTTTAAAGAAAGCAATTCCATGTCATATCACACATCTAATGTGAAATTGACACAACTTTGAAGATAACTTAACTGTTGTTGTATTACCTGCTTACATTAAGCAAGGAACAATGCCAAAGTTTTCGAAAATGAAATACTGTACAATATTTGGCCCAAAAAAGGATGAAGAAACAGGAGAATTTAGAAGGCTTCACAATGCGGAAATGCGGGAGTTGTATCCAGTAAATATAGTTCATCTAATAGCAGTGCAACAGTTAAAATGGGCATGTAAAGTCGTTGGGTTTAGTGATCACCAAATTCCGAAAAAAGTAATCGGTATAAAGCCTTCAGGTAAAAAACTGAGGGGTAGACCGAGACTTAATGGGAGGATTGCGTCAGGGCCGACCTTGGGGATTTGGGTTTTGAAAGAGTAGGCTGGAGGGAGGGAGGTGTGTGGTTGGTGGTTGGTGGTGTCATCATTTAACTTTCGGGTTCATAAACCTTTTATTTGTTTTGGTTTGTTGCGTTATTTCTCTTCCCAAATGAGATTATAATAACTTGACATTTCAACAAAAATGTTACTATCCGCTTGCAAACCTAAGCCAATCTGAAATTCAGCCTATGTTATTTTCTGATAACATTCCGATATATATTTTTTTGCCATTATATTTTGGTTCAATGAGAAGAGCAATATTATATTGACCTCTAGAGTTAGTTTCCTTCAAAGGAGCAAACATTTCATATGTTTTATCATAAAATAATTAATGTGTTCCTGTTATTTTTTTTTTTTCTTAGAGCTATGATTAGATATTACCACCATGGCACAATTGTTCCTGAAGAAGAATTTGATGAAAAACCATCATCAATTGAAGATAGAGTTTCTGGCTTAACACTTAGTAAAAGTCAACTATCTCTCAGTTCTGGGGAAACTGCAACTTACAAAATTACCTGTGGTACTGGTTCAGAGGTATGTGGATCAATATTATTTTGTCAGAATTATAATTTTGCCATTAGCTTCAATAAGTTAATTTAGAAATAAAGTTCGCAAATCAAAGGAATGAGTCTCACAGTATCTTCTTCTTTAATGGCTCAATAACTCATGGATTCATGGCCTTCCATAGTTTCTACTGCCAGCCTGAGCATTATAATGGTCTTCTAGTCATGGTTTGCGTAAGAGATCTCAGGCTTTGAATTTCATCCATCTGCTCGTCTAACAAGGGAAGGACACACTCAGTTTCTCACGGATCTTGTTGGCAATTTTTTTGGAGGTTCCTGGTCATAAAATATTAGACACGTATTTTCCCATTCCGACCAATGGGCCCTAGAATAGAATTACAAATTAATATTTACATGATATACAGACAGAACCACATATTAGATTTGATGGTTAGGTATTTACAATTTTTGTTTTATTTTGCAGTTGAAAATGTTCAAATATGATAATGATATTTGACATAAAAACATTATAGCTATAACTGCCTCACTTCCGTTGCTGACAGGATTTAGTATATATATATATAGACTTATATATATATATAATTTAGACGAAGACAATTTTTTGAATTTTTTTTTTTATTGATATCCATATATGCATACGTTTCCTAAGTTTTGAGGGTGCTGAAATGGAATTCTAGGGCTAAAAAAATTTGTTGATCGTATTTTACGTTAACTCCTAACCATGGCCTAATATACAATGGCTGTTAATTAACTGTTAAAAAAAAAAATGAAGCATTCTTTTGGAATGGTATCCATATATTGCCCGAGAGATTTTTTTTTTTTTTTTTTCTTCAGATCAATCCAGACAATTCAAGTCTGGATAATTGGAGTTTCACTGTAATTTACATTCACCTGGGTCCAAATACACAAATTCAGAGACATTCAAAATTAAAGCCTCCAATTTTTGTATATTCTCCTCTGTGGTCCACTACCTTTTGATCGATTTTCATATATATGTTTTTATTCCTGATTATAATCAAGCTAACTTTTGCTGCAGAGCTATAAGCCATCTTTTATTTGTAATCCCCTAATTTTATATTCTTAGGCAATGGTAAATAGAAGGCATGCCTAGCTACCCCCCTGATGCAGACATTAATGTCACCATGGATTTGGACTGTGCATACCACCTCCCTTCATTTCACTTGTATTAACCGCACATGGATTTGATATCCAATTCTAGAATATCTTGATATAGTTTGTCTCTTTACGTGAACTCTCTTGTTCTCTCAAGGATTGTTCTAATCGACAATGTATGGTTGATTAAATTAAATTGTCCTCGCAAGTAGCTTCTGAAAGAAGATTCATGGGTGGATTTTGTATGAACATGGCAGCAAAGATAACGTGTGGGTAGTCATTAAGGCATCTCTCTTCTTATGTATGAGACAAACAACAGTATTTTACCAATCTGGTATTGCTTCTTCTTACCATATGTCCATGATAATATTATGCTTAAACTTCGTGAATTTCTCCATTTAAGAATAACTCAGAGGTTATTCCATTTATTTGCAGAACCTGGTTATTTATTAGTATCTAATTGTATATATTTTTGCTATCCACATGTTCCATTTATAGAGTTTTTATGTCACCAGTTTATATTTCCTGTCTCACTACTCCAATGTAAGGGATATCATTTAAAAGTAACATTTCTGTTGCTCAATTTTTTGGTTTCTATTACTAAATTACCCTCATTGTCATAACATGCACTGTTTTAGGGTTTGAATGACCTTTAGCTCTGGTTGTGCTCTGGATGTGGTTGTTGAATTTTTTTATTTAGGCTTCTTATCTTTTCTGTCTCTTCCAGCTGATTCTTCTCCAGGCTATTTTCTTCTTGTCTTTTTCTCCTCTCTTCTACATTTTTTGTATTCATCCTCTGAAACTTCATGTCATCATGGGAATATCTGTAGATATGCATCATTCTGGATACTTGTGATTCTGTGGCACTCTTCATCAAACCCGCTTCTCAGAGTTTCTGCATCTTTTGATATAAAAAAATTTTCAATATCATATTCTATTTTTTTGTTTTAGTAATTTTTTTTAAAAATAATATTTTGGAAGAAGAAATTCTCTCAATTTCATTTGGAAAAACTAAATTTTTTAGGCTATACTCAGAAATTTCTTTTGGTGTACTAGTTTTTTCTTTTCTAGTTATCAGTTAAAAATTATTTAGTTAATCATGCTGAAGTTTTGACTGTAATGTCGTCAAAGTGGAATAATAAATAGTTGGTAGAAAAATGAGTTAGTCCAAGAGAAGCTGAGTAGGATTGAATATAAATGAAATAAAAATAAGGGAGGTAACCAATGACCCTGCTCATTCATCCTTGGATCAATTACTAATCAACTATTCTAATCTAAAGATGGCTGAAACATCTTCATTTAACTTCATTAAATTTATAATTTTTTACTGGCACCACAGTATACTAATAATTTTTTGGTGGTGTTTTATTTTTAATTTATGTTTGCTTTGTGTCCCCAGATGGTGGTATCAGTTGAACCTGACCCAGAATTGACTTCTCCACACGTTATTACGCCCATTGGATTGGGTAGAGTTAGTAATACAACAGAAGATTCATCTTTGTTTATGTATATAGATATGCATGGCCATACATCAAAAAAAGGTAATTTCTGGATAATCCTTTATTTAATATACATATTTACAGAAGTTATATGTGGAACCTAATAAATGAAAATATATATATATATATATATATATATATATATATATATATATATATATATATATATATATATATATATATGTAACCTTCATTTCTTGTTTTGTTGCTGACACCCTAAAAACAGTAACTTTGTTAAATGGATAAAGGCATGTGTCCATACGTACCTTGGTTTGACCTGATCCATTTCTAAATGTCTGCTTGTTGCTGATTGAGTATCTGTAGATTATTGATACTGATTGTTACTATAGCCCCTTAGAAAAAAAGAATCAAACATTAGTGCCCAGTGAGACTTAATATTCCATGACATTATTTAGTCATGAGGTATTGCATAAATTATTTGAAGATTTCTTCCAAAATCAGTAAAGTATTTAAATTTTCATTTTGAAGGTAGTTGTCTCCTGGAGCTATGTCAAGACTTCTAGAAATTCATTTACAAATAAAATAATTTTGTATGTGTTTGCCTTGTCTTGTGTTTATGCTTGGATTGTTTCAAGCAACGACCATCATGATTATATTCGGCATAAACAACTTCAAACATTTGAATGTTATTATAAAGAGTTAAAGTATTCTTTGGATATTAGATTATGTCTATATAATAAATTTGTATTAAGTATTCTTTCCTACATACACATGGTTTTAAATTATTTATTTTAGAATGTTTTGTTGCCAGAGATGAATTTTGTTTTCTTGTACAGAATTGTTACTCTTGAGGGATTTCATTCCAGGATATAGTTATGATAATGATTATAAACCTAATTTTATATATCTTTATCTCAGACATAAAATTAACTCTTAAAGTTTACCTTTAAAGAGAGTAATTTTTACTTTTTTTATTTTCTGGTTGTTGTTGCTTCTTTAAAGAGCAAAAAATTAATGTCTTGAACTTTACCTTAAGAGTACAGATAATAAATATTTATGGATGTAATTTTGTTTATTATTGTTCTACCTGGTATATATGGTATGGAACCAAGATTGCACTATTATGTTATGTCTAGAAGTTCCATATTTTATATTATACATTAAATTTTTTAAAATTAAAATACTTTAATGGTTACACATAAAAGTGTAAATTATCATTTTTATCTTTTTTTTTCTAGGTATTTTCATGTATGGGAATCATTTTGATAACATGAATATGAAAGTGGAATGTATGTTATTTCCTAAATTAATTACATTATATTCGCAGCATTTCCTTTTTGATTCTTGTAATTTTACTGAGAAAAATATGTACATTCGGTAAGTTCTATTGTATTTCATGCAATTAATTCATTATAAATGCTATAAAATATATAATCATGTGATACTAAACTCATATAGTTTTTTATTTTTATAATCATATTAGGCATGGTTTTTAGAGACATTTTGGAACTTATATGTTAATATAAAAGGTATGCTTGAAAAAATTTTTTTTTTTTTTTTTTTTTCAGGGACAGAAGGGACGGTAGCTCTCGAGAAGGCTGTGGCCGAGTTGCTGTGTACAAAGCTACCGGATTGGTTCGTTGTTACACCCTTGAATGTAACTACAACACCGGAAAGAATCTTAATATGTTACCACCACCATATCGGGATTCATTAGACAGAAGATCTCATCCCAACCTCATTGTCCCTCCTAAGTACACCCCTACCATCTATGAAGAGGTATTTATTTCATTATTCTGCCAGTAACAAAATATTCTTGCAATGTAATTTTTAATGGAAATATGTTCTAAAATATCATTTTGATATTTGTAATGTAGATACTCTATAATTTTCCCGAAAATCTATCTTCAAAAAGCTCTTGTGATACCATCTTTCCTTTATCTTAAGTACCCATCAATTTTTGTACCCTACATTATTTATTTATATATTTTTTCTTTCTTAAAATTATTATATTACCTGGTTTAAAAGAATGTTCATTTAATCTATAGTAAAGTAGTGCCTGTAATTAAAGTTGATGCCTATCACTCTTAATAATACTAAAATTTCTATAACATCATCTATTAACCAGCTAGGAGTTCGACACCTTACCTTTTCATTTCTGTCCGTCTAAACTTCACTAGTCAAACATTCATCTCTCTACTGCATATCTTTCGCTCTCCATCTTTATCTGCCTGACTAAAACTTCTCTATAAACCTATTCTTCATCCTTGAATTCTTCATAGAGCTCCCTTTTTTCGACACTTACAATTAGTCTAAGATACTAGCAGTAAATTAAACTGACTTTGAAACAGAACACTAATGACTATACAAGGAAGTCCCCTTGGCATACAGACCGATTGATTTTGCATCACAATTTAATTTGGAAACCCAGTTCAATACATAAAACGTGGATACATCCAATTTCATGACATGCTGCCTACTCTTTCCAACCCTCTTTTTTTCTTCCTTGAACCCTCCTTTAAAGCCAACCAACTGGAATGGAAGGACAAACTCCCATCTTAAAACTCTGTTTTAATTTCTGTTTATTTTTTTTCTTTCTCTCTTTTATTATTTATACCCCTTTTGTTTGCTTTATTTTTCCATTGTCACTCCCTTAATCTTAGTGTAACATCGTTACTGAATGTAGCTCTGTAATATTTAGTACTATTGTTTTACAAACCTTAATTCACATTAAAACATCCAAATGGATGATTCTCTGTAAACCTATTATTATTATTATTAATTTGGCACTAGGGTCTTCAAGAACCCGGCCCTTCTCAACAGCCAACCAATCTCCACAATCCTGTGCTATCTCCCTCCGTACTTGAACTCCCAACCGCCTTAGATCCTCCTCTTCTAGTCATTTGATACAAGGACTCCCTCTCCTTTTCTTGCCATCCAGTTTCCCATAGAGCATCTTCTTTGGTGTCCTTTGGTTTACCATTCTTTCCGTATGACCTATCCACCTTATGCGTGTTCTTTTTATTAATGCCACGATGTCAGGTTCTTGATTTCCTTATTCTTCCTTTGGTAAATTATACAAATTTGGTAATTGTAATTTTTATTGTAGGAACATTTTCCTAGCTGTGTGCTTTTTCTGTTGCATTTATGAAATATAATAGTCGAGCGGACCTAGCTACTCAAGGCTCTATATAATACAATTCATTAAATGAAGTACTTTCCTGAAAAAGGAAGAGAGTGATTGAAAAGCAAATTAGAAAAGTCAAGGCACTCCTTTTTCACTATTTTTAAAGTATGAATGAGCCATGTCCTATACTATTAAACAAAAAGACACCAACTTAAAAAGAAGTTTGCACCATTTAGCTACAGAACAATTTGCCATACTAATTACCAATGTTCACTATACTGTTCCTCGTAACTACAATGATTGGCATGATTGACTGCTCTCAGAAGGAGTTGGTCTATTAATGTGGATGTGTGTTACATAATAACTCAGCTATGAAAACAGTTACATATTCTACTAGTCAAGTAGAGAGTATGATCCCTTCAGCATTTTCTGTAATGCAAAGGAAAAAAAAAAATGTAGTTGGGAAAATTTGCCTTTATGGTTAATACTTCTTTTATTTTAATAATCTTTATGGCAACATTCTTATATAAATGTCTTCAGTAAGTACTATATTTTCTCTGTTACACATTTATTATCTAAGATTTGTGAGGACAGTAGAATATTCAAAATGATCATTCTTTTATTCTTGTGTTGATTTTATCATTTTCTTAAATCATATGCTTAGTTAACAATAAGTTAAAATGTTTTCAATTATAAATTATGATTCAGCATGTGACATGTCAACATTTGGACCCATAGAATGAATTCTAGACCATACTGCATCTTCTATGGTATCCTTATGAAAATGAGTAGACCCTATTCTTGCTCAGGAAAAATCCTAATTAGTACTGAAAATCAAATTATCCTTTTTGTTCTTTGTTTGATTCAGTAACTACTATACCAAACAGTTGTACTGTAAAAATATAGATTACTACAGTGTTTTTCCCATTACTTATCAGTAGACTCCGCTGGATAATTCATTTTTATAATTTACATTTCAGGTAGGAAAATCAGTATTATCTGCACTTTTGGACATGGTAGGGATGCATCCGAACACTAGGTTGATAAATTCAGTTTACCACAGCTTGACCACTGTGAGAGAAGTCCTTCGCAAAAGAGTCATAATGGAGGAAATGATTGAAAAGGATGAAACTAATGATAAGAAAAAACACGGTGGAAAACTAGCAGCAAGAAAGGTAGGTGACGGATTTTATGAAGTCCAAGAATGCATCATTTCATAACACAGAAAGCTCTATCAAACTGTTTGTGTAAACCTTTATCCTATCCAGATATTTGGTTTTGTTTCCCAATATTCTGATTTTTATCAGTTTTATTTATATTTTATTGATTTATTGTTTTTTTTTTTATTTGTATAATGTTGTGTCTTGAATAAATTTGAACCATTTTTCATTGTGTTTGTCTTGTTCAGAAGTTGGATCGTGGTGAAGATATATCAGCATGAAGAGCACAATTTATTTTTATATCGTTGACTTAGCCAAAGAAATACCTGTTGGTTATTATTGATTTCAGACAATTTTATGTCAGATTTTAAACTCATATTTCTACTCACAACTTATTTTATACCTGTGTTCTTTAGATCACTTATTATTACTTTTTTACTTTGGCCTGGTTGATTTATCAGTTTTTATTTTTTTACAAATATTCATAAAGACCATATATTATGTCTTTTTTACCATCTATTATGACTTGTTAAAATTATATCTTTTTATTTACTACTAAAACGTGTTCTTTTTTTCTAAATTTTGGGGGCTTATTTGTGACTGTTGAATTTTATAAGGTAAACAACAAATTTGTATATTAGTATTAATAATTAATCATTATTATTATTTCGTCTTTTTCAAAATAAGGAAACGTTCTTCATGTGTTCCTTTCAGTACCTGTCAGGAAATTACTACAATGACTTATCAGTAACATGTAAAGAACCAATCACTAGTAGCACTTCAATAAAAGTTCTACATTAGAAGGTTTCTTGGCCATCTTCTTTTCAGACACCTCGAAGGATTTTTGGGAATTGAGTGTGAAGCAAGTTGGAAACTTGTGGATTCAAGTGGGTATGGAGTTTACTATGGAAGGACAGGTATCTGGTTTGGGCCAAATCATATGGAATATTAAGATCTTTGTTTATAAGTTTATTTGTGACTTAATAAGGAGCATTGAGGAATTTATGAAGGTTGATTTTAGATTGTAAGAATTGAATAAGAGAAGAGGTGGAAGTTTTCATGGAGCCCCAAAGCTCAACTCCGTATATCCAAATGAGTCTACTTACTGTCATGTTAATAAGTCTTTTGTAATTTATTGGAAGCTTGAACCCTTGCCTAGTAAATTTTGTTATAGTTAAAAAGGATGAGCAGTTTCTTTATGGCAAAGTAGACTCGTAAGAGGATTCCATGTCATTTGTCCAGATGGAGTCCTCGGTAGCAGATCTGTTCAACGGGATCAGTGGAATATTTATTAATTAATTTAAAAAAAAAAAATATATCCTCAACTTTTCACATCGAAGAAGACGTAAGGCAAAACAAAAAAACTTTTTACTGTCTGCCATGTGCTAGCTATCCACACCCTCTGTAAGTAAAGCGAATATTCTTGATAACTTAAACACCTGAGGCCGATACCACAGATATGGGATCAGGTATTGAGTGTCTTTTCTTGTATTTGCAAGGAGTTGCAACAACTCTTGGACAACTTGGACTCCGCAACATTATCAAACATACCCGATATTATTTCCGGAGAATACATTATTCACGATATTTGGAAACCAGGATGAAATACAGACTTTAGAACATTTGTTGAGGATGTCTTTGAGCGAATTTCTAAATTTAACAGACCAGATGCGTTCTTACAAGCCAACCATAGCCCACACTTCCACTTCGTCCCCGACTGCGCTTACAGTAACAAATCTTGCTGTTGCGGGCCCATCGCGGACATTACATGACAATGCGGAAAACAGACATACAGACACATCCGTTATAGAAGACGACGAGGAACTGATGCTTCCTTCGCGCACTACCTCGAAAATCTCCAACTATATTCAACAATGGAGGGAAAGTTCTGGTGTGACGCTGAAGTCGGAGGTTGTCAATGCCTCGCAAATAATACAACTAAAAATATTGCCGTTCGACACTGAAAAATTTAAACAGGAAACTTTGGTGGACCATGGCGAAGGAAGTGTATGAGGCAGGCATAAACAAGGTAATACATCATATGTCATACCGTCTATAGCATCAGCTCCGCAAAGAACTACTTATTTTAGCTCGAAACGGTCCTCAGTAATGTTGATGACTGTAGACCTGAAAATCTTGAACTGTCTGCTCAGAAGCCAACAGATAGTTCTTTATTGACTAGGGACAAGGCATTTTTATTGACAAACTCTCCCTGAGAATACTCAGGCAGGTTAATTAGTTATAGGCCTGGAACTGGAGAGATCATGCTTTGGTTTTCCAGTTTTGGAAATGGGAATCACAGAATTTTCTTTCCAGCTGATGTTGAAGAGCCTGAGGAGTCTCTTCAGTAACTGGAGCTCCATACTCTATTTTCGTTGTTTTGCAATCTTTCTGAATCTCACTATATTTTCTGATGTTAATTTCTTTTGATCAAGGGCTTATATATTAATTGAATATATGACTATGTATATTTTATTGAAATCCATCTTACTATTGAAACAATCAGTGATTAAATATGAAGAGGGGAAAAAATATGGCATTTAAAACTTGAAAGAGAACATCACCCTTTGCTGAATTCTTTACATTACTATGAAATATATTCTCTAATACGGATAGATATGACACTGGTATTTATCAGTGGCTCTGGGTTGTCGAAAGCCTCCTTTTGTATAATATTTCTATAAATATTATATATTTATATTAGATTAGATTAGCTTTAGCTTTCCCAGTCCATAACATCTTGGTTTAGTAATAATCATTCCTCATTTTTTTTATTTGTTCATCAAAAACAGTTAAGTAAACCCGGGAATTCAAATGATGCCTAAATTGAAAACTGAGTTTTAAATGAAATTGAAATGCTTCTATATTATTTATTTGAAATTTAAGTTAGGACACTTGCTTTCAGAGTTGTTTTTTAGAAGATTCCTTGTCCAACCCCTTTTTATACTTTGACATGTTTGAATATTTTTTTTATGTTCTTACAAGTGTGTGTAAGACTGCATGTAGTGACTGTTACTGACCTACAATGATGAACATTTTTCAATATATCACAGTGAGCATGATGTAGTATCTTATGTAAGCCTATTTTTGTTGTTGTTTTTTTGTGATATTTATTATAAATTTTTAGTATCTAACTATAATAAGTCAGTTCCTTATTATTAGTTTTTATTTTTCTTCTCTCTTATTTTTTTCTTGAAAAAATTTTCAAGTGGGTGGGGGGGGAGTGATTTGACTCATGTTTCGATTCATATATGTCTCAGCCAAAAATATTATTTGTAAATGGCCTTTATGATAGTTATAAACAGTTCTGATTGTTAAAATGAAATTATTTGTTGCCATAATTTTCTTAGTCAGGCTTTATTGATTTTAATGGAATTTGTTATCAACAGGTATTTCTATTGCTAAATACTTAGATATTTAATAATATTAAAATATATTTTAATATCAGCTTTTAAATTAATAAAATTACATGTACTCTATATTGACTGTATGTTTTGTAAATTATTCTTGGAACTTTAACTTGTTAAAAAATATATGCCAAACCTTGAGCATTTATGAAATATTAAATAATTTTGCACGAATTCTTAGACTGTGATGAACTCTTGTTAGTAAAAGATCTATTTTTGATAAAAATTGTATTTTTTGAGCATTTTGTGATAGATTAGATTATATTGTTGTATTTGTATGAAGTGTGATGCCATATTGTATTATAAAATATTTATTAGTTTATCTGTATTGTTAGATTGTATAACAAATTAAATTATTTATTTATTGTTGGCTTGAAATAATGCTGATTGAAGAAGAACAAGGATCTATATTATTAATTTTAGTTTTAAAAAAAAATAGACTATCATTTATTAGATAAAATAAATTTATATTAGTGCCAGTATTATTTATAAATTTAACATAATTACCTTTATTTTAAAATATACCAGTAAAACTTTTTTTGGCATTAATATCGTTTTAAAACAATTACAGGATATCAGTGACTAAACAATATTAGGAAACAATTATATAAATATTATTACTTTAGATAATAGGTTTCCCATCATCCATTAAATATATCCTCATAACTCAAATAATTTAATTGTGAAGAAAAGTTTTTATTCATTTATACTAATGTACTGGAAATATTGTTAAGAAACTTGTTTGTCATAAAAACCTGTGAATTTCCTTTCAACATCAAAAGCATTACCAAATGAGAATGTTGCAAGGGAGAAGATCAAGAGTTTCTGAAACTACCCTGAACGGATATTTTTCAGTTTATTCCTTCCTAATCTACCTAATCAACTCTATGTTCCCAAATCTGACTATCTCACATTGTGGAACATTTTTGTTCTAATGTTCATTAATTAATAAATAATTAATCTCTTCAATCTTATCTTGTGCTCACCAGAAAGTCCTCCACGTATCATAATTGTTGAAGTGGGGGCAAAGACGGGGGACACCAGAAGTTGATTGGTTCTTCTTGGGAATAAATCATAAAATAGTTTATTACATTTGTATTTGATTGTTTTATAATTTAGTTAATTCTCTAGCTAGTAATATTTAAAATTTTCAAAATAGATTCTTTAACCCTCTTTAGCCACTATAATGGTCATTCTTTATGGACTTGTCCCACAAAGATTCGCATTTTCCAATGGGATTTTTTTTTTTTTTTAACTTTCTTTTTAACCGAGACAATGATGAATTAAAATCACCATATCTCTATGAAGAAGTAAATTGAAGATGCAATTATTACATAAAATAAAATGCAGACATTGCTTGTCTGTCTAGTCTTTCTTTACAGATACATTGGTTTGGATAATCTTCAGTATGTCTAAAATTGAAGAGTTTCTTTTGATTGCTGGAAAATTCTTGTTTGGTAACACTTTTGATGGAGAAGGCTCAATTATCCGCTTGTTAAGTTGTTGCAAAGCCAATCATTGATAAGTAGCCAACATGAATATTTTTTGAGTTATGTTGCTGATATGTTTGATTTGCAAATATAGATTGTTATGTGAAGAACAACTATGAGCTGTGAGAGCTTCTATTTTTCAGTCCATTATGAAAAAATAATCTAAATATATTTGTTTGGTAAAACAATTATAAGCTAAAACTATTATAAGGAATAATAGTTGAGATAATTTTGTTATATATATATATATATTTTTTTATTGTACTTTTATGGAAAAGTAAATTTAAAATTAAGATGCTTTAAATTTGGATTGTTATACTGTACTTTTATATTAATAAAAACTTAGGTACTTTGAGAGGTAAGATTTCAGGTTTTTCAAATTCATCATCATAAGTTTACTTATCATCAATTACTTTAAAAATTTTCTTCTTCTTTCTCTTAATCCTGGAGCTGTGAATTGACTTAGTGGCGCCGTAATCCAACACCATCAATCTTCCAGGTCCTTACTCAACTTCTGATTTAAGGCTAAATGTCCCCTCACTCTAGTGTGTTTCTGCCTCAAGAGATCGCAGCACCTACGGGGTCAATTTTAGATTCCTCCTAATTAATAAACCAATAGACATTTTTTAGCTCTGAAAACGGATTTATTAATAAAATGGACATAGAATTTGATGTATCTATTTTAAAAGGCCATATATGTAATATTTACAATTTTAGGTTCAAAAAAAAGATGAGTACTACTTTCTAGTATTTTTTTAAAGAAAAGTCAACTAATAGGCAAGTGTAGAATAATAAAATATAAATATTGGCGAAAAAAAAAATTTTAATTATACGAACATCGGCCGAAACCCATAAATACGAATTTCCATGCAATTGTTTTTTGTTTTTGTTTTTTTCAGGTAGCATCTACATCTATCATGACTATAGCAGCCTCAAACTACAAACCTAAAATAACATTTCAATCAAAAGGTTGTTTTGGAACTCAAAATAGAATTTTCACGATCCAAACTGAAAATTTCGAAAAATTATAAAAGTAAACTATAATTAAAACTATATAACCTAAAACACTGCATACTTATTGTAAATATATTTAAAAATGCGGGGTGCATCAAAATATAAGAGGGAATTAGGAAAAATCACGTTAAAAGTATGGCAGGGGATAAGCGATTATAAACAATAGTACCCTACCTTCCGCTGCCAGGTATAAAGACTTTCTCTAGCCTTATTTTGGAGTGCCTACAACTTTTGTTCTATTTTACTACCCCAATGTTGATTTTATTATTTTATAACGGGAAAAGGATAAAATAATAAAAACATTATTTTATTATTAATTTATATAAAACTAGTAGAAAAAAAAATGAATCCACAAACAATAAAGTATTATCTATTCCTATTACTAATTAAAAAATTTGAATTACTTATGCTATATTACAGCACATCAAAAAAATTTATATTATGAACAAATATGCCATGTTATTTTTGCATAAATGTTGCTTATTCTTATAAGGAATAATTATATTATGAGCTGTATTCATTAAAATTATTTACTTTTTTAATGCCTAAATCAAAAAGCAATTAATTATTAAATTACTTCAACAAGTTTGGATTTCAAAACAGGTCTCGGTTGTTAGTGTGCTGGTATGGTTATTTCATGGAACATAATCATAACTTTATATATAGGTTCTTATAGTAAATTTAATGAGCATTCAGATGAAAAAAAGAAATTTCGGATCGAACTATTAGTTTCGGAGCTGTAGCCAAATAAGTGGTGATAAAGGTGTTTTCGCAGAAAAGTGGGAACCTAGTCAAAGAGTGTTGAAATGAGGGGTGTAGATTGCATGAAAAAGGCGATAATTTTTGACGTCACAGCTTCCCCAGGAGTAATTAGAAGGTAAACCTACTAAAAGTCACCGACCCTGGAGGTTGAGCTAAGGGTGGGGGGGGAGGATAAGAGTGGTCCCTATTTCGTATTTTTCCACCTTATCCCGAAAACGGTGGACTCAAGAAAAATATGCTACAAATCGAAATTAAAGGTTTGAATTTCCTATAAAATTAATTCTTTACATATTTGTCGAAATTCCAACGGTTTTTGAAATATATGTTATTAAAAATCGATTATTTTAGAGAAAAAAAAAATGTTAACTTCACTTTTTGTTAAACATTTGCTTCAAATACCAGAAACTTATATATGAAATGAAATTAAATTCAATGCTCTACAATTTTGATTAAGTATTTTTTTCTGAGGAACGATCGTGGAAGGTACTAGAAGCAAAAGTATTACAAAAAGTGAGGTAACATTTTTTTTCCCCGAAAATCACCGATTTTCAATAACGTATATCTCGAAAACCATTAGAATTTCGACAAATTTATACACAATCAATTTTATAGGAAATGTAATCAGCTTTAATTTATATTTGAAACATATTTTTCTAGAGTCGACTATTTTCGAGATACAGTCAATGTCAAAAATAGAGTACGAATTTTTTTTCGGAATCAAACATTTCAATAATGTTTTTAATAAATTTATTCATACACCTAGCCGTTTTCTGATTGTAAGCTTGTAAATATCAATATACATCCTTTCAACAATTTAGTCACCAAACAGAAAAAAATGAATAAAATGTAATCATAAGTGGTAAAATACATATACTTATTTCGCAGTAAAGGGATTTTAAAACTCACACACTCCCTTTTGTGATAAATATAAAGATCCATTGTATTATGTTTATAAATATTTTCTTTGTCTTTGTAGCCTTCCGTGTTTGTTAACCGAAACAGGGGCCCGAATAGACTGGAGAAAAGAGGTTATGCGGAAGTTCAAAAAAATATTTTATTTTTAAAAAATAAAATAAAAATAGTATTTACGAAATCAAATTTTTCCAAAAATTACTTCTTATTCAAATCAAAAGGTTTGTAATGAATTACCTTCTTATGTCAA
The DNA here is from genome assembly GCA_003667255.2 of Euschistus heros. NCBI lineage: Eukaryota > Metazoa > Arthropoda > Insecta > Hemiptera > Pentatomidae > Euschistus > Euschistus heros. The sequence goes on along the minus strand of RCWM02000151.1, from coordinate 120,065 downwards.
ACCGTTTTATAATTTTAAGCTGTAAAAAAACATAATTTGTCTACAATTATACTGTGTGTGATATGTGGAATGAATGAGAAATGAAACTACTCTTTTGAAACAATTAAAAGGATTGAACAAAATGAAAAAAAAAAAAAAAAAAAAAAATCAATTTCACATAGAAATGGTTGTAAACACTTTGTCCTACGAGACCATTGTTGTTTATACCTACGATAGCATTGGAAATGTTGATATTTCCTTTGATCCTATGCCGTCTAGGGATTTTGCGTATTTTCTACCTTCTTCTTTTTACCCGAACCTAGCATAATTTTGACAGTGGATCCCTATGGTAAAACGTAAGATAGAAAAATGAGTTTTATATCTCAGGAATACCCGCGACAGGAAGTTTATTTATGCTGTAATATCCCATAACCTACCACTTTTATCAGTTTACATTTTAGAATTAAAAAAATCAAAACATTGTGAACAACTAAATTAAATTAAGCCCCAACACTTATAAATTGCTTCTTTTTTTTTTTTTTTTCATTAAACCAACATAGCGCCTAAACGGAATGTCCTACAGACAAATATTATATAAGAAAAATTTTTCATTAACTTTCTGATTAGGTAATAATTGGCAAATTTTCATTTCAAGTAACACCAACAGAACTAGTGTGTCAAAAAGCCCAAACACTTAAAAAATTATGTCAAACCATGACTTTTGTCATTCATACCAATACAGCTCCTAAATGGTATGTTCTATTTCTACTGCTAGCGACCGGTGCACCGAGGGGTAAAGTTATAATTTAGCCAACCAAAATTCAGTTTCACAAAATGCAGCGGAGGTGCGAGCACTATTCTAGTTACGGACATAAATCGTCTCCCTGATTAATCGAATTGGAGGAAGGTTCATTATGCTTGGCATAAAAAGTAACTTGGTTAGTACATAGTTCAGTGCTACCTGTTACCGAACAAATGTTTATTACACCAACTATTTATTTTGGTTTTTATTACACCAACTATTTATAATTCCATTATGGTTTATGAGAGACCAGATATATATCCATGCTATTGCATAATATTAATAATTAAAATATGGGTTAAGGCTTTAAAAAAACAAACCAAAAAAAACAAAAAAAAAAAACGAAAGATTTAATTTAATTTTTTAACCCAAAATTAAAAAAGTAAATAATTTTAATGAATACAGTTCATAATATAATTATTCCTTATTGAGAATAAGCAACATTTATGCAAAAATAACATGGCATGTTTGTTCATAATATATATTTTTTTAATGTGCAGTAATATAGTATAAGTAATCTGAATTTTTTAATTATTAATAGGAATAGATAATACTTTGTTGTTTGTGGATTCCTTTTTTTTCAACTAGTTTTATATAAATTAATAATAAGATAATGTTTTTATTTATATCCTTTTCCCGTTATATATATTAACAATGTTATAATCCTGTCAATAAAATTATCATTGGGGAATTGAAATAGAACAAAAGTTGTAGTAGGCCCTCCAAAATAGCTAGAGCAAGTCAAGCAACACCTGGGGCGGGAGATCAGGGGATTATTGTTTATAATCGCTTATCCTCTACCATACTTCTAACGTGATTTTTCCTAATTCCTTCTTATATTTACAATGAGTATGCAGTGTTTTTGGTTATATAGTTTTAATAATTGTTTACTTCTGTAATTTTTCGAAATTTTCAGTTTGGATCGTGATAATTCTATTTTGAGTTCCAAAACAACCTTTCGATTGAAATGTTATTTTAGATTTGTAGTTTGAGGCTGCTATAGTCATGATAGATGTAGATGCTACCTGAAAAAAAAAAAAAAAAAAAAAAAAAAAAAAAACAATTGCATAGAAATTTGTATTTATGGGTTTCGGCCGATGTTGTTCGTATAATTAAAATTTTTTTTTTCGCCAATATTTATATTTTATTATTCTACACTTGCCTATTAGTTGGCTTTTCTTTAAAAAATACTAGAAAGTAGTTTTTTTGACCCTAAAATTGTAAATATTACATACCAGGTATGCAAGTTTAAAATGTCGTTTTAATTCCAATAGAATGCGCTCTTAGCCTATTGAAGGATTTTCTTATCTCTAAACGCTATTTTGTTTGTTAGTCATTTGTTTACAAAAGTCAGTTGTTTTTAAGTCGTTTACGTGGACGTATCATACCTTTCTTTGGTGTTAAAAAAATGTCTAATTATAAGCCAAATAAAGAGCATTTGCGGCATGTCATGATTTTCTTATTTAATCAAAAGAAAAAGGCATCTGAATGTCATCGAATTCTTGTTGAGACTTATGGCGATGTTGCTCCAACCGTCAGGACATGTGAACGTTGGTCTCAAAGTTTCAAACATGGTGATTTTGATGTTACTGATCAAAAACGAGAAAATCGACCAAAAAAGTTTGAGGACTTCGAATTGCAATCTTTATTAGACGAAGACAATACCCAAACCCAACAAATGATGGCAGAACACTTGAATGTCACTAGGCAAGCCATTTCCGATCGCCTGAGAGCTATGGGAAAGATTCAAAAGGTTGGAAAATGGGTTCCACATGAATTGGACGAACGACAGAAGGAAAAACGAAAAACTGTGTGCGAAATGCTGCTTTTACGCCACGAAAGAAAGGGTTTTTTGCATCGAGTTGTAACTGGCGATGAAAAATGGATTTATTTTCAGAATCCCAAATGAAACAAATCATGGGTAACGCCAAGACAACCATCCACATCGAGTGCAAGACCGGATCGTTTTGGGAAGAAGACAATGCTGTGTGTGTGGTGGGGGATCAGAAGGGAGTAGTCTACTACGAGCTTCTCAAACCCGGCGAAACAGTCAATACCGAGCGCTACCGACAACAAATGATCAATTTGAGTCACGCATTGATCGAAAAACGCCCAGAATGGGCTCACAGGCACGCCAAAGTCATTCTTCAGCATGATAACGCTCCTGCACATTCAGCCAGATTGACTAAGGAAACGATTTCTTCGCTTGGTTGGGAACTCCTACCTCACCCGCCGTATTCACCTGACCTGGCGCCTTCTGATTATCACCTCTTCTCATCGATGGGACACTCATTGGCGGAGCAACACTTCAACAATTTCGAAAACGTACGAAAATGGCTCGATGAATGGATTTCAAATAAAGATGAAGCATTCTTTTGGAATGGTATCCATATATTGCCCGAGAGATGAAAATGTGTAGAAAGCGAGGGTCAGTACTTTGAATAAAATATATTATACTTTTTTTTAAATTACTGTGTATATATTTTAAGAAATAAACGACATTTTAAACTTGCATACCTGGTATATGGCCTTTTAAAATAGATACATTAAATTCTACCGAAATGTGGAACAAAATTAACTTTACAGAACCAAAATTGGATGATGCTTGAGATTTGAGGAGGAATCTAAATTTTGTTTATTTTGGCATGCTACTTGGTAGCAACATTTGGTACTACAGAGGGGACATTTAGCCTTAAAAAACTCCAGTTTCATGTATTATGTTTGCTAAATGGAAGTAACCCTTCTTTAGTGAACTAAAATCTCCAGAGCTAATTAACAATTGAATTTTCTTTATAAAATTCAAAACATGTTAATTTTACTTTATTTTTTAAGGAATGACTTCATCACTTACAGTCTTTGATAGTCTAAAAACATTATATTAATAGGAAAACACAAACGATATTTTTCTGAAATGTTGATTTCTCCTTTGTTAAATTTAACTCTTTTGGTATTTTTAAGTTTGATCAGAGAGGTTGACAATGCATTTTCTGGAAATCCTTTAGGAGAATACTTTGTTAATCCAAACCCAAAAGAAAAATTCTCTGCGGTTGAGAACTGATATTTTTTCTTCTAATCTGGCCTGATTCTTAAACAAAGGAATAACTAAGATTTTTTACCTTGAAAATATGAACTTGGAAGGACCAAGCAAATAAGGCGAATTAATATTATATACCAAATTTTAATTCAAAGCAAACTTTACTGTGGCAATTTATGCTAGTTGTCATCATACTACTAAAGTTCACATCCTTTGTTATGGCTTCAATTATGCTAAACATGATCCAATGGTGAGGGACATGCTATAATTAGATTTGATTTCAAGAAAAAGAGTAAGAGAAGAAAACACCAATAGTTTAAGGTTGATTTATATGCCGAAGTAAAACCATTGTTTTACCAAAAACAAAATTGTATGATTCCTTCTCCACTGAAAATTAATCAAACTTTTTCAAATATATTTACAATATACCCTTTAAAAAAAAGAATATATTTTTTTTTATTAATCTGCAGATACTTATACTCCAATAAAATTCATGATAAATGCAAATCTCTTCATTAACACAGGTATGTTTTCCTGCACCAAGTTTAATATCACTTAAAATATTTTTGTAAATAAGCCAAATGTACTTTAATTAAAAATTAAGATGGTAAGTGTATATGCTTGTATCCTACCTATTTAATGGCAATTAATTTTGATATTTAAGTGAAAAAAATATTTTTAATTATTCATTTGAATCATCAGTTATATCGCCTATTGAAGATTATGTAACCATCTGTTTCACTTGTTTAACCTTAAGGTTTTATCTATAAAATGTGTTCTTGTTCCCCATTTAAAGCATTCTGAAAGATTTTAAGAGAAAATCTAAGATCTATATATTAAATTAGAGAAAAAAAAAATATTTAACATATAAATTTATTTAACTACACCCTATTCCATGGCTGAAAAGCTATGAAAACTTGAGTTCAAGACAAAATAATTTATTTTAGTTAGATCCTTTACATTTTAGGAGATGGAAGGAGAGAGGATGTATATATTATTGAACTTTTAGTATAAATAAAGTTTTCACTAAACCAGCAGATGGGGATTGAGGTTTCTTATAATTGGAAAACCTAACATTTCATTTTTTAAATATTTTAAAATTTTGTAGTTTTGTTTGACAATCGTTTATACTCAATTAAAAGAAATATGTGTAAAGTTTTTCACAATCGAAGAATTGCCCTATTTGTCTAACTTGTTTCATCATTTATTAAACCTCATCATGATGTCAATAATAGTACTTTTAAATTTCTTAATTATTGATTGGTTGTTTTCGTTTCATTATATAATTGTGAATCATAAAAAACTAATAATAAAATTGTGGAAAAAGATTCATTAGTTATTTTGTGGGGCAGTTTTGTTAATAACTAAGTACATTATTTATATTTCATTCAACGTAATTATTTATTTAGACATTTTATAAAAAGCCATCCCAGTATTGAATTCTTACATTATAGCAATTTCATATTTAATGAATGAAATCTTTTTGCAGCGAACCCCTATATGGCGATAGAACTAATTTGATGCCAAGTTCTCTTGGATTTTAAATTCGAAGCATTTTCCATAAGCTGGAATAATTTTTTAAATGGAAGAATGTAACAAGATTTTCATTAGTACATTTGAATTACCAATTTTAAAAAGTAATAATATTTATGTGAATAATTAAGGTAATTACAAAAAAAAAAAAAAAAAATTAAATATGTACCATTTTAGCTCTACTAGTCCTCCAAAAGCATTAGGACATAGGTTTATTTAAGATAAAGAAAAATGGAGGGTTTATATTTAATTATTTGTCTTATATACTCAAGCTAGGGCAGGGAGGTTGAGTGATCATACTAGTTACCACTCTATTCAAGCCATGATATGATGAATGAAAGTTGAGATTGGTCTGCCAAAAGATAAAAGTCAACCAGGATTGAAACTGGCAAATTAATTTTCTTATACTAAATTTTTCTTCTCTTAGAAATATTGTTTAAAAAATATAAACCTTTTACAAAACAGTTTCTTATTTTCATCATGGATATACAAGAATCAGACAAGTTTATCAGTTATGATTTCTTCAATAATTGGTCCAAATCATCATATGTTATTAAATTTTAACAAAATAGGTTTTCTTTTTGTTGTTTTTTAAAACTCTATTTAGTATTGTTAATGTTAGTGGAATCAAATAAATGCAGTACATGTTTTTCATGATATTGATTTTAAACATCTGTGCTGCAGCGCAATGGTGTGCTGCAGAGAGTCCGCAGGTGCGTTTCAAGAGTGTGGGGAGGGTCAAAAAGAAGTGATGAAAAAAATAGAGGTAATTTAAAGTGTAGTCTTTTATTCAATTTGCTATAAAACTGTCATGAGCACTTCCGAAATTCTTTATTTTTTGCAATTTTTTTATTGGATTTAGTTGCTTTTTTAGCTGAGTTGAATAGATATTGTATTGTTTATATGATTGTTAAATAATTATCAAAACAACAAATATGTAAAATAAAATATATAACAGAAGTAATAATTGTTAAAAATAAAAAAAAAATAGTGTTGGGGTAATTCTGGATTTTGGTCAGATAAAAAAAAGGGGAAATCCCTCAGTTTACTTGCTTTAAGTTTATCTGAAAAGAAAAGAGCTTTAAAACAAAACAATTTCTACTTTAGAACTGATTGTCCTCCTAAACTCACTTATTTTCTATGGATTTTGTAATTCAAATTTAATGGTGTGTTAATAAACATGAAGAATGTGGAGGAGAAAAATAGGTTGTCAAAGTGCCATCCTTTCTTAACTACTTAGTAAAAGTATGTCAACTATTTTCAACCAGGTTTTACAGGTTCTTTTTCTTTTGTTTTGCAGACAAACTGTTGAATTTTATAATGAATTCTTACCAACAAACTCTAAAATAATCTTTTACTATATTAGCTTGTCTTTACATTATTTATTCCCTGGAATTCTCAACATGAATCATTTCTATTAAGCTGCTATGAAAAGTAGTGCTGTTCATTTTGTCGTTATATTATAAAAGTTATCATAGACATTTGATGTTTTATATCTCAAAACTAATGATATTAAGTCAATAAAATTCATTAGTTAATTTTTAATAACAAGAATTTTCAAATCACAGAATGTTTGTAGCTAAAATATGTTTGTAATAAAATTTTAAAATGTCGCTAAAAGCTTTGAAATGATGATTTATTTTTTAATAGGATCAAATACTAATTTTTAAAGAAATCAGATTTTTAAATAAATAAAGTTGGTTAAAAAAAATTAGAATGAATTATTATTGTGGCAGAGAGTTAGTTCAAGAAGTAAATGTGTGAGACCAACCAATATATATATATATATATATATATATATATATATATATATATATATATATATATATATATAATATATATATAATAAGGTTTTCAATAGTTAAATAGTAAACGTTGCTGCAATCACCAAGAACCGTCAAAATTTATGTAGGAAAATGAAGTAAAACTATGATGAAAAATTATCAAAACCAAATTTGTACAGAACATATGTTTTCTTTTTGTCACCCAGTATATTTTTGATTGTGTTGTGAGAAGTTTGGAAGGCTCATATTTATGGAAACTTGTACTATCAAGATTAGTCTATTTGGTATATGCTGGGAAATCTTGTACTATTATAATACATTACCTAAATAGCTATTTTACTTTTTTACAATGTATATTCTTTCCTTCTTATTTACTGGAATCAACATTATTTCATCCAACATAAACTTAAATCTTAACATTTGAAAGTGAAAAGATTCAGGGCAGAATATTTCACTGATGTTCGCGCAAAAAGGCTTAAGTCTTGGAATGTGAAGTTAACAGGTATTTCCAGACTTTTGAAAAATCATTTTATATCCTGTCTTAAGTATATCTTTATTCATGAATCACTATTTATCGTTATAGTAAAATATATTCAACAAAATATTATTTATTTATTTATTTAAAGTCCATTAAAACCTATTGTGCCTCACCTTTTTTTCCTCTTATGACGTTCTGATCCTAACTTAAGTCCTTTGTACTTAAAAATAAGCAACTTAACTCAATTTTACCAAAGATATGTGAAATGAACCTGGCACTACAGTTGTTGAAAAGTTAAGAGAAATCAAAAACATTTCCTTTTATGTTGAAATTATGATTTTATTTAAATATTCTAAACATGTTAACAATGAAAATACAGCATCAATAACAATTTAGTAGTACAAAATCTAAGAACAGTTTAGTTTAAAAATGAAATATTGATCTATATCTACATCAACTGAATTAGGATCAATATCTTTATCATTATTGCACCTAAGGTTTCTGAAAAAAACGTGGAAATAGTTGCGGAATGAGTTGTAAAAAATCTTATAGGTCGTATAGGCATAAATACAGAGGCCCTTTTGATTTGCACACATTATGATAAAAAAGATTTGTGTTATCATGTGTCACTTAAGCCCTTCGAATCACTGCCAAATAGCAAATATGACTTGTGCCCTTAAGATCTGTTAAATTATAATTTTAGTAAACTCATTTCACTTAAAGCGATTGAACCAATAAAAAAAATTGATTGTTTTTGTTAAGAAGACATAACCTTATTTTAATAACAATGATGGCTTAAGCCTTTTGCCGAGCAACCAGAGATTTATCATCACCATTATTGGCGCTCTCTCATTGATACCACATGACTATATTACTGAGAGTCTTGCGACAATGCCTAGTACAATTTTCACTATCCAAAGCTTATTCCCTTCTCCTCTACCATTTTATATTTGGATCCTAAAACTATTGCCTGTTGCCTGGTTTCCTGTTTTCAGATTAATATTCTATTAGAGATTTTAATCTGTCTAGTGACATCCTTAATAATAACCTTGTCTAACCTTCATAAGCAACATCCTTCAAAAGTGAGTGCACAGTAACTATTTCTCGTCTTGGCCTGATAGTGGAATTAGGTATAAACTCTTAGCTTAACAGATTTTTTTTTTTTTTTGTCTATAGCATTGAATGCATTTCTGAATTTATGGAATTATTTTTGTGTGTAAAATTTGTATTTATTAGTTTTCTTCACCACATTATAGTTCTTTCTTGATTTATTTTAACCTGTAAGATAATAATAATATTATTAATTTAATTGTAATCCACTACAAGTGAAATAGACTTACATAAAGATAGGCTGTTCCTCACTCAAATTTTTTTGTTCCTCGTTAGAACTATTATGATAGAATCTTCCCATATTGTTCTTCATTAAACAATTTTGAGTTGAAATTATGAGCTTTACTTGTTAGATCCACATCAACTTAAGCTGTTGTTTTACTTCTTTCTTCTTTCTCTTCCTCCTATCTTTAATCAATTATGAAAGTCCTGAGTATTGGCCTGCTGCCGATTCCCCATTCAAGTAGAATGAATCTTGGATGCATGCCTTTGTTAACAGTCTGTCGATGGCATGGATTTGTAACCAAGTGAGCTCTTTGTAAAACAATATTTCTGTTTTCAGGTTCAAAGCTTTCTTCGCATTTGTTTGTGCAAGCCGAAGTAGCATCTGCTCACTACCTCTATGTGCTTCCTTATCTCTTGATTTTTCTTCTTTTTTTTTCATTAGCTGTATAAACAAGAGATCAAAATTATATAAGCTCGTTGACTCATTTGAACAGGTAAGATCCAATATTCTTCCCCCTGAGGAATAAAACTGCCACCTCCCTCTTCCATTTACTTTGGCCTGATTTTCAGTCTTATCTCATTTTCACCTCTTTTGAATTTGATTTATGATTTCTGTATAATCTCTTCTTGGATCAAGCAATTCAGGCCTAAAGTTAGATCACTGTGTTAATAGCTGTATAATCGAATATAATATCTTTATCCCTTCCCGTTTTCAAGAACTCTCTTCTTAAACCTCCATGGAATGTGAATTCTGGTTTATCACAGCCAGATATGGTGAATCATGCATTAGGTGGTAAATTATGCACACTTTTCCTGTCTTCTCTTATATGTCTTGGTATTCTGTGCATCATCTGCTTTAGATTAGAATTTCTAGTTGAAAAGATTAGAAGTAAACCTGTTTATGGACAGTGATCCTGAAATATTTAAGGATTTTAAGCCAGACATATTGAATTGTGTGAACGAAGATAATTTTCATCCATTAATGTTGAAATTTGCACATTATTGACTTTCTGTTCTCTTCCCCCTGAATTTCGAAGGAGTACCATTCGTGGTGTAAAGTTTCCTAATATTTTAAAAGTTCCATGTTGCCATCTCATACTAGTGGCTAATAATATGACTGAAAAATGTGAATTTTCACAATTACTGGATATTGTAAATATTTCTTAATTTCAAAACCATTCCTTTTATTTTATTACTTTTCCACTTTCTCCACAAAGGCCTGTGGGAGGAAGATCTCCATTGATTAAACCTTCATAACCTGGCTTCATACTTTTTCGAATAAAGTCATTCTTAATCTATTGGAAACTAAATATCTATATTTTTTAAAGAAAAATAATGGGAAAAAATCAATAATATAAAAACTTCATTCATGTCATTAAATTCTTTTTTGTTTTGTTTTTAAGGTGAATCAGTGGTTTAAAGACGGAATTGCACTTATGTGGTTGATAATAAAAAAAAAAAAGTATTTAGCAAAATTTAGAAGAGCAGTTTGATCTTAAGAAATAGAACTTAGTTGTTTAAATATTTCGTGATGATTTTTTGTTCCATTTTCCAACAAATTTCTTAGCCTATATTTGTCAAAAAATTAAGTATATACAATCGATTTTGTTATTTTCTTTAAATATAAATTTTTATTAGCTGTGCACTGTACCTTTTCTGTATTTGCTGGTATAGCACCCAATTATTTGCTAAGACCTAGATTTTTTTTTTTTTTGATCTATGAATTTCAACCATTTTAATTTAAGGTTTATTATTAATTTTTGTGTGCATATGTTAAAATCTTGAAAATAATGGTTGCTGATGTTTTTCCTATGAATGAAGTGTTTTCTATATCTTATGTAACAATAAAAAATCTATTTTTTTTTCTTAATTGATTTTCATTATCATATTTCTGATCCTCTCTCTTCCAACTCCAAAAATAATTGATTTTAGGACCATAAGTAATAACATTTTTTTGAGGCATATTTAGTATCCCTTTTTATTCTTATTTTTAAATGGATATAAAACTACAAAAATCATATTGTTTATTAAAAAATGTTTGAACAAATGTAGAATGTCTATATTTTTCTATATCTTTATTGTGATATATACATTGCAACTGTATTGTGAGGTAAGTAATAAAAGAATAACCATGTAAGGAATTGCTTTTTTAAGAGCAACCTATGAGCTGACAACCCTGTTATATTTTTGGTCTAAAATATATCCATTACCACAAAGATAAACAAGTACTCACAAAAAAAGCATACATATGTAACGTGTCAATAGAGAAGCTTGCTGTTTGATCAAACATAGTACCTTAGTTTCTCATTGACAAAATAAGAAATATTGTTGGATTATTAGACACCAAATCATTATTTTGGTTGTGAGGGCGAAGAAGGAAAAAGTTAGATAAACCTTGGCACACATTTTTAACTGTTTTAATAAAAACTGATGAAACCTGATACATGTTATTAGCTGACAAAATTATGAAGAAATGTCATCTACAATCCAACTCCTTTAAAGATTTCATATTCACTTCTAAATGACTGGGATACTTGTTACTGTACTTATTACTTATGTTTGACATTAGTAAATCATTCTTTGTATGATGAATGTTCTAGGATCATTTAATGAACATTTGTTATGATTTAGTTCTAACAGGATTGGGCAGGTGCAACTGCTATTGTATAATATTTTTAAAAAGACCTATCGTCACACTCATTGACTATTTTTCTATTGAAAAAACAATAACTTTTCTCTCACTAGAAGTGCACTTGTTCAACATAGATAAATGCTTCTTACTGGAAAATAGGAATAAACTTTACGCAATTGACTTATGGTTTTTCCCATTGTAAAGTGTTCTCCAGTGGTTATGTATTGATGAGAATCAGTAAGTGCTGAAAAAAATATCTCATATTGAAGCAGTGTTGTTATTTTAATGTTCTGATTTGCATAAAACACATAGTCTGTAATCTATTTCAGATGATACAATACTGAACATACTATGATTCATTTGTTTTGTTTTCTCCATACAGCATGAAACTCACACTTTCTTTAGGCTGTGGCTGGTTGGTTTAATCATATCAAATTGACATTATGTGAAATATCAATTTAGGGTGTGAGATTAATACAATATTAGTGAATTTATAATTCATTTCATTAGTAAATTCAAAAAGAACATTCATTTAAAAGGTATGGGGCAATTCTGCCTCATCATTATTGATTGTCCCATTATTTCTAATAAACATTGTAAAAATTTTAACACTTCAAAATTGAAGTTCTTGATTAACTTAATAATTGTTTTCTAGTACTTAAAATATTTTATCATTTACTTAATAATGATAAACATTGAAAATACTTTTCAAGAATTTATTTTCCTTTTATACTTACAACTTACATCAATTTTTCTTCTAACAGTTCTTCTACCCATATAAAAATTATTTTATATGCATTTATACTATCCTAAAAAAATGACTTACCAATAAAACTTTATTATTATTGTTTTACCATTTTCATCCTCCCTCTTACCTGCCTACCAAATGTCAAAAAAATCAATGCATATCATTTTCTAAATAAGTAATCCAATATATCATTATGAAGTAGCATAATTACTGAATATCATATGCATATAATCGTTAGTTGTTAGATTGAACCATTAATTGATTCACTCTAGATAATTAAATGTTTATATAACAAAAAGATTGTTTTCAGATTCGTGGAAACAAAGACTGCCGCTCGAGGATAAAAAGAACTGAAGCTGTTCGTGGAAGGAGGAATACACAGGAACCTCTGACGGGGCTGGCTGGTCGAAAGATATCTGACAAAAAGAAGAAGAAGAAAAAAAAGAAAAAGTTAAGAGATGAGGGTGGTTGTTCCTCTGGAAAAAGAAGGATAGAAAAAAAGTGCTGCTCCATAGAAACATCAAGGAGGCTATCTATGGAGCACCGTAGAAAGAAACTAAAACCCAAGTGAAGCAAGTGTATGCTACTTAATTTCTACTGTGATTAATGTTCTGAGATTTGTCTCAGAAAAATTTTGTTCTTAGCTTGAAAAATTATAATTTTTTTTACACCCGCTAGCATAATTGCACAAACATTCTAGATAGTATTTGTATTTATAATGCATATTTGATTTTGTACAAGATTATACTAGGTCCTTTATCGTCATTTATTATTATTAATAAATTTTATTGTGACTGTAAATGTTGCATATTTGTTTAAATTAATCAATAAATATCAAATTCTTAAATTATGTCTAGATTTTTATATAGATGAAGTAAATTGAATATGTCATTTATTAAAATCTATCTCATAGCTCAAAATACTTACAGTTGAAATTTTATTATTTTCTCTCAAAATAAAACGCAATTAGAAAATGTTTTGCTAATAACATACCAAAATTTTATTTTGAAAGCATGTAAATAAACGTCAAGAGATAGTAAAATGTTAATTAACTTAGTTAACTATGATTTTAAATTTTTCCATATCTAGTATATGTTTTAAAATAAATCATAAATTTAAATATGAGGTTATTGATTCAAATAATGCAAAATTATTTATTGATGATGATTATTGTTATTGTTGAATGGTTTAATTGATTTTGGTTATCTAAATTTATTTATTGACTTGTAAATGTGAAGGCATCATAAATATGTCATATTTTGATCGAAATTCATATAAACAACATGGATTTCAGTTCAAATAATTCTAAACTGGTATGTCTATATTTTTTTTCTTTTCAGTTATGACATTGCATTTAATAAATGATGTGTTCAATAATTTGCAAGTAACTAATGTAATTCTATAAATGAATAGTTTTGATAAAATTTGTCCAATTATGAGAAGGTCCTTAACAAAAACTTTACTATTCTCATTGCCAGATGTGCTTTCAAATTTAATGTGCAATTTAGTTTTTAGATTCATAATTCACTATTAGAAGGAGTTAAATCACAATATAGAATATTAATATTTTGTTGATTAGTTTCATGGTAGATTTTTTTAAAATGTTAATTTAAATAATTTTGTAAATTTTATAATTATTGTGAGAGTTATAATTATATGCTAAAAACGATAATGCTTTGGACATTTTACAGTTTAACATGAATCCAAATTGTTTCAGCAACAAATGTATTTGTTTCAGTTAGAATATACTTAATTTATTATGTGCAATTTTAAAAAGTGACTATTTATGTTATAATAAATGTATTATAATAACATCTTTTTATGCTATAATAAATTTTAATAATTACCATTTCTTCAAATATTTTTTTATTATTTTTATCATTGGCCAGATACTGCTAATTGATGACCTGTTGTTCAGCTAAGTTCTGGTTGATGAAATACCACATGTGTAGTCTTGGTCTACTCATAATCTCTGGCTCATAATAATATTGCTATATTCCCTGTGACATCTTGATAGTCAAAATAGTTAGCACTTTGATTTAGGCTCTCAATTCATTATTTTTCATTATTCTCCAAAGTCCTCTCCGTCCGTCACAGTCACCAGTGTCCTATATAGAACTCTGTTCTCAAAGCCCTAAAGCCTCTTTTCCAAGTATATATTCAGTGCCAATTATTTACACTTATAAAACTGAACTGGTTCAATCAGAATATTGTACAATTGAATTTTGAGACACCTTTCTCGAGCAGAGGTGTTTGGTGAATTGTGAACCGTTACTATTTATGAATATACAGAACTTCAATCCTACTTTTCCTTCAGTCCTAATTTTAGATTTAGTTAATTAAATTCTAAAAATAATAAACTGTAGATCTTCAAGCAAACTACATTTATAGTTTGTTTGTTTTTTTCACAAAAAATGACTAATTCAGAATTCAAAATAAATAATCGTATCCTTCAAAATTTGGCTGGCCAAATGGTAAGCATTTTTTTAAAACAAAACCCTGAATTACAGTTAGATGATCCAACCAGTTGCTATATAAAACTAAAAAGTTTGATATAAAATCCAGAAAATATTTAATTTTACATAAATATTTTGTTATTTTTTATTAGCTATACTTACGCCCAATGTTTATATTTCTTCTTAAACACATTCAAAAACATTTTCATTTTATGGAATAAGTGATACAATAACTACATTACTAATTAGTTACAGCTAGAAAAAGAAGTCTATGTACACCCATTATTGAAATACTTATTCTTTTTTTTTTTAATTTATTAGCTTTATTTGGAAATATTGTTTATGGCTGTAATTCAAATGAATGTGGCAACTCATACACATCAAAAAAATTTGGTGTAATTTCGGAATTATCGTAATTTAATGAGAAAATGTATGCCATAAAAGTCTGTGTATTCTATTCAGAAAATAGAATAGAAAATATCCAATCAAAAGGTGTTAATCCTCTGAAGGATCACTGGCATTGTACTCTTCTGAGCTATATTTGGTCTTCTAATATCTGCTGCTGTGCAAAGAAGTAAATTAAAGATTATATTTGTTCTCATTATGGAGATTTTATAGAAATCTGAAAATTAGTCATAATTTTAAGAAAGAAGAAAATTTTTTGGAGGAACTAGGCAAAATAATTTCAGATAATCACTCTATAATATAAAAAAAATCATAAGCAGGTTTGAAGAAACTGGAAACTTTCACAGTTTACTAAGGTCTGCACATAAAAAAAAAAAAAAACTTCAAATGGTACATCTGCGAGAAAGAGATAATCCAATACCAAGATGCTGCTTTAAGGTTGTGCCTTAATAATCCACATAAGCATATTGGTCCATACTCCTGTCTATTTCTTTAGGTTTTTCAATGCTAGATGCATTAGAGAGCATGATTACACGCCATCCATGTTTAAGAGTGGGGCATCAATTTTTAGTCGCCAGACCTGTTTTTGGTTTTTACCAGCCCCAACTGTTCCAACAGATGAAAAAAAATTAAATTTACATTCCTCGTTAAATAAAACGTGTTCCCAGAAACTATTTGGCTTTATAGATGTTTTACCCTATTCACTTTAATTTAAGGGTTGTGTCCTAGCTAACTGCGAGTTATATCCTACACTTTTATAATATTCCGCACTATCTGTGGTGTAACTAATGTCATAATCATTTTCTAGCTTACCTGTGGTGAAGGTAGCACTGGTTTTTAGGTCTTTATGAATATTTTTCAAAAATTTTCACATATGTACCCTTCGAAGTTTTTTTAGATGTACAGATCTTAGCCAACTGTGAAAGTTCCCAGTTTCTTCAAACCTTTCGATGATTTTTTTATATTATAGAGTGGTTTTCAGAAATTATTTTTCCTAATTCTCCCAAAAACTTTTCTTCCTTTCTTAAAATGATGACTAGTTTTCTGAATTTTACAAAAATCTCCATAATGAGAACATATGTGGTTTTTAATTTACTTCTTTGCACTGCAACAGATGTTAGAAGATTAAAAGTTGTTTGATGTGCATGTGTTAGCACATTCATTTGAATTACATCCATAAATAAAATTTCCAAATGAAGCTACTTAATTGTAAAAAAAATGGTGATTTCACCGATTAATTTACTCAAAACTTCAGTTTTTTTATTATTTCATTATGAGCATAAAATGTAAGCATGATATGATAAATGATATTTTAATTTGTGTGATTAAAAGCTAAAAAATATTGAAGCAGTTAAATGTTTTTTTTATTGTTATCAGCATATTATCTATTACAATTGTTTAATTATCAGTTACCATTGATTATTGATGTTATCAAATTAAGGAATTATTAATCCAATTTGATGGTCTTTATTTAGTTTATTTAAATTTATTTTCAATGCCTCAAAGCAGAGAATTAAGAAAAAAGGGAATAGAACAGAAAAATTGATCTAGAATGAACTGTAAATGTTGGTTAGTTTCTTATTAATGTTAAGATCAAATGTTTCAAAGTACCCCATAGACATTGATGTAATTTATTTTTAGACTACCACAATAAAATTAGCTTTAAGTCCATGAATTATTGTAAATTTCCAGTTATCCTAAAATTTGGTTGCCCTTTTTATCCCAGTGTTTTCTGTTTAAAAAAAAAACAAACAAAATATAAAATCAGTGATCACCATGAATTTCAGAAAACTAAAAAATCAATTGCTGTGAATGATGCAGGAAATTTTTCTAAAATTATCTTGGAACTGATCAAATTTATACTATAAATCACTCTGTATAAGCCGAAAATCTGTCTAATCCGGAAACAGAAAGCTTTTCTCTGTACGAAAAGTTAAAATATTTTAAACGGAAAATAGCCAAGTTAATCCCGAAGGATGAACTTACGAGCTCTATAGCTTGAATGTCGTGGGAGTGAATTTTCGAAGTGCCTTGTGTTGGCTTCACAGCTAGCCCCCAAATGATTCTCAACTTAAATCACTTTTCAATTTAGTCCGTTTTTAGCTCTTGAACAGTAAACTTGTATGATACCTGCGAAGCTACTGCATGTAGGGTTTAACAGTTACTTTTATCAAACTAAGTTATTAATTGATTCGTCATGTTAGTTAGTAAACACAAAATATTATCTCGTGAAATAAGTGAATCTGATTGAAGAGCACGAGCGGAAAAAACATAGGCGAAACATTTAGCTGAAAAATATCAAATTGGGAAAACAGAAGTTAATAAAGCCATTAAAAATAAGAATAAAAGTTAAGGACCAGTGATTAATATGTGGACCCTTAATAAATCGGGCAGCAGGACAGTCAAAATGGGCTAAAAAAATTGACTCTAACGAACGCATTAATGAAACTGGTTTGGAATGGTTCGTTAGTTTCCGTGCGAAAGGAATGGCGTTCCTGGGTCCATGATTCCAGCAGAAGCTTTGGAGGCCACCCAAAAAATAGGTAAAGTGGATTTTAAAGCATCTTGTGGATGGTTTGATAGCATTAGAAAACAGCACAATATAATTTTAAATAAAATATTTGGAGAATTACAAGACTAAGATAATGGAAAAACGGAAACTAAAACGAAACTTGTCTAAAACGGAAACATATCAAACCGAAAAATATGGCCGAACCCAAAGCATTCCGTTTTATAAAGATTTTACTGTATTATCCCAATGATATCATCTAGGAGTAATTCTTTAGATTTCGGTTTTTAACTTCGATACTTGCAAATTGGTTACTTTTCAGATAAGTAGGGTCAAATGGGGAACAGTGTAACAAAAAAGTCATTCTTATTTTTAGAAAAAAAAAACGTCGTTTATTATATCTTATCCTAATTATTCACAATAAAATCGGCAGTCTGTAACCTTCCTATTATACTTGAAATAATATCAAAATTATACTTAGAAGCTATTTATTTTTTGTTTTTCTGAAATCACACAATTATTAAAGTGTACCCCAGGGGTGGGGTCCAGTGTGTCATAGGAGCACAGTATAACAACCAGGGGAACAAAAAATATACATCATACGAAAAAAAAATATGAAAACTAGAAAATGTTTAATCTCAATTATGTTCCATAGCAAATTGTTGGTACTAAAAATTAAGCATAAATAAATTAACAATTTGAATACATGATCTTTTATTCTTTAATCTCATTAGTATTGTGTAAACCAATGGCCCTTTTCTTTTTCCTATTCTAAACTATTTTCGATGTAGCACACGTAGAAAAAAAAATATAATCAAAGGAGGACCAGTGTAACACATTTGGTTACACTGTGCCCCCACACTTAGCCCAGTCAATGAAGGCAAGATATTAGCCTTTGTCGCAACTAATTAGGGGAAAGCTGAATTTTTGCAGGGTGTTAGTACATAAAGTTTACACTAAAAAAACACAAAGTCCCGACCCCTACCCCTCTTGCCGCCCCCCCCCACCCACCCCTTCAGCAACATTACAAGTACGGAACTCTGGTTATATGCCTACAGCTCGAAACCTTATTATGCTATCGGAGTGTTCTTTTTTTTTATTTTACTCCTAATAATATCTCAAACAAGTTATGTTATATACACTTTTTATGTAGATAGCTTAGTTTCGCCGTAATACTTAATCATATACAGAAAACTGCCACAACAAAAAGTAACTTCAACAAATTATAGATTTTTATCATTACGTTTTGGGAAGAAAATTGTTTAAAAAAACATATAGATAATATAATTAGCTTTAAAATGATGTGTCTCATAACGCATTACATTAAAACGATGGCTTCATAGAGAGCGTTGAAAGAGTAGTGGATACCGGTGCGCCAGTCCTAGCTGGGCCGTGCTGAGTTGCAAAAACGTATATACTGCTGTTCATGATCATGAATAGTCATTTAGTTGAAATGCAGCAAATGTAATAACGTTTATTTTTAGGTAATTACTTCCAAAGTGTATTTTTTTTGCTATAATAGTTTATAGTTTACTTGTATCACTGATATAGTACAAAATTTAGCATCGAAGATTCAACTCCAAAAATCAAAAGATCTGACTGCTGGATATTGTTCACCACCCTTGGTTCTAAATGTGATAAAGTCTTCCCCAAAATATCTTCGGGTTTAGGGGAGAGAGGGGATGAAAGTTGTATGTTGTTGGCTGTCTCGGAACTCGGAAAACGTCACATGAGTGAATGTCTCTCACGTGAGACACATCACTTTAAAGCTAGTTATATTATCTATAAGTTTTGTTTATTTCATATACAACTTTTCTTCCCAATACGTAATGATAAAAATCTATAATTTGTTGAAGTTACTTTTTGTTGTGGCAGTTTTCTGTATATGATTAAGTATTACGGCGAAACTAAGCTATCTACATAAAAAGTGTATATAACATAACTTGTTTGAGATATTATTAGGAGTAAAATAAAAAAAAGAACACTCCGATAGCATAATAAGGTTTCGAGCTGTCTGCATATAACCAGAGTTCCGTACTTGTAATGTTGCTGATGGGGTGGGGGGGGGAAGCAAGAGGGGCGGGGGTCTGGACTTTGTGTTTCTTTAGTGTATTCTTTATGTACTAACATCTTGCAAAAATTCAGATTTCCCCTAATTAGTTGCGACACGAAACCTTAATTGACTGGGCTATGATGAGAGGAGTCCAGAGGGGTCTCATGTCAGGGCCCGTGTCCGGGGGTGCCAGTGTTTTGACTGAGCCTGCTGCAACTTGGCTAAACATGCTTTATTAAGGTGTGGTTCCGCATGGAGCAGCCAGCAGCGGCTGGAAGTTGAGCACTGCTTCAGTTGGTTTTAATAGAAGTGTTGCGGCTGCAGCCAGAAATTTGAGAAGCTGCCTGCTGCGTTCGGACTGCTCTAGGGACCAGTCCAGACGCGCTCCTTCGCGTCTGTAGTATGCAAACCCACATCACTAAAGTTTCATGTACCATTTTAGACTTTTTTTTTTTAATGTCATACCGATCTATATGGTATTTTTTAATGCTTAAAATACATTACAGAACATAATTTTAGGGTTTTGGTATATTTAATATACATTTATAAATAATTGGATAAAACCTCAGGTTGAAATACCACAAAATATATATATATATATATATATACATATATATATATATATATATATATATATATATATAAATTGTGGTATTTCAACCTGAAGTTTCATCCAATTATTTATAAATCTGAAAATTGTGTTCTGGAATGTATTTTAAATTTTTTTTTTTTTAAAAATACCATATAAATCGGTATGACATTAAAAAAAAAGAAGGCTAAAATGGTACATGAAACTTTGGTACCAATATATATTTTGGAATATATATATATATATATATATATATATATATATATATATATATATATATATATATATATACTATATATATATATAAATTTTCCCTTTGATAATTTCACAAAATATAGAAAGACAGTATATAAAAAAAGAGAAAATAAAATAAAGAAAAGTAGCTGGGACCACAATTTTAATATTTTTTTCAGACGATGTATAAAGTTCCAGTTTTTTACTGTAAATATTTTGTGACAATCCTATTTTGTTAAATAATTTTTATTATGTACGATAATAAAAGTGTAAGTTATCAATAATCTTACATGATAAAATTGATTTAACGAAAACAGGGTTGTCAATAAAATATTCACAGTAAAAAACTGGAACTTTATACATCGTCTGAAAAAATAATAGAATTGTGGTTCCAGCGAGTTTTCTTAACTCACTTTCTATATTTTGTGAAATCATCACCTGAAAACGAACTGATGAACTTCCAGCTGCCGCGTTTGGAAGCTACATGCGGAACCACCCTGAACGCAGCAGCTGCAGCCGGCTGCAGCTGGTGCGGCTGGCTGCTCCATGCGGAACCACACCTTTAAGAGTTCAGACGACTTATTTGTTATCTCTATTGCATCCAATATTACTGTGCATCGGGGATGGGCCTTATTTAGAGGAAATAAATAGAATATATTAATCAAGACACGTTCAAAGCTATGAAATATCACTTTTATTTTTACAAAATTTAAAATTTCAAAAAATCTGAGCCTCATGGACAACTTTGATGGTCATATTCGGAATTACCATAGCAAAATACATATGAGACAGCCACATTTAACTATTTAACAAAAATTTCTGTTGACCAGTGTAATCGAAACCCGCTAATATTGAGTGATCACACTCGTAAGTGCGGTATCTGAAGTCATCAAGCAGTGAGAGATGAGTTGCGATCATTCGCATATTTG
This sequence comes from Euschistus heros, assembly GCA_003667255.2. NCBI lineage: Eukaryota > Metazoa > Arthropoda > Insecta > Hemiptera > Pentatomidae > Euschistus > Euschistus heros. Next base: position 98,565 of record RCWM02000151.1, on the reverse strand, counting down.
TCACCATAGCAATCTTGACAATATAAATTAATTATCGTTTTTATAGCTATTTATAAAAATTAAGTATGTTCTTTTCAGGAACAATAAAAGGCACTTATTAACATAAATTTTACTGAACCCTTTAATTGTACAGTTGTACAAACAGAAAACAATAAATAATTATTGTTTTACAAGCTTTATTTTCAAAACATGAGCCCCAGATAGAATGTTCTACCTCGCAAAGTTCTAAAAACTCCATAACCACTTCGTTGGATTTATAATTATATAATTATAAATACAGTAAATATAATCTAGCTCATAACTTTATTTATCAAGTAACTTTATTTACGTATTGATATATAGGTAATTAAATATATAATATAAAGTATAATCATATACTTATCTGTAACCACTTTGAAAACGTTAAATAAACTTGTGAAAATACCGTCGGAACGGATATACAGAGGCCTACCAGTACGCACAACCACCCACTCAGAACCACGGAGGACATTGTTTTGTGTGGAATAAGTTCCTGCCTTAGTGAAAATTACATATGAAAGTACGTGAAAACGTAAACTTTGATGGGTAAAGTGCTCGCAAAAGGATATTTCGATAATGTTTTATTAAATAAACTCCCCGTCAAAAGTATCGCAACACTTTAAAATATTTTAATTTTATAAAAACTTATTTTTTTCATAATAAAGAAAGGTTTTGAAGTCTGTAATAAACATTCCTAAACTAGAAATAAACAATTTTTATTAAAATAAATTACAAGATTTCTTCCAATAAATAAAAAAGTTAGAAAACACACTTTTTAAAATTTTCATTTTTTACAATTTTAACATTTATATTTAATAAGACATATTTCTCCCTCTGGCTTGAATGACTGCTTCCATATTTCTCGTTCTGGCTTAAATGACTGCTTCCATTGTTCATGGTATATGTACTTGTAAATAATGAAAAGAATGATAAACATGGACTGAAGGAAATTTGAAAAAATAATCAAAATTCCATCGTTTGTTATCAATAGGGAAAAACATTAATTTGTCTAATCCTTAATTTCTAACGTTTAATAAATAATATTAATATGAATATAAACCAAGTATGGATTTAGGTAAAAACCAGGAAAATCTCGAGAATTATGTGTGTTGCAATACTTTTGACGTGGAGTTTATATTGAGAGTGGAAGATGCTAAGGGTTTTCGCGATTTCACCCGGGTGGAAGATTTATTTCTGATGGTTGGAGGGATACTAATGAAACAAGATACAAAATTTAAAGAAACCATTACAGCTTCTCTTCGACTGTCAGTCATACTGCTTTTTCTAGAAAGTGGAGAGACCACGGTTTTCAAAAGAACGGTAAAACTTTGAGAAACAAGAGTAAAATGCCAAACTTCTTGTAATCTGAAGACAGACTGGATTGTGTATCATCAATAGACGCCGAATGACGTCCACACACTTCAAACTTGGGACTACACAGTATTGTCAGAATTGTAATTTAAATTGAAAGATAGGAATTTAATGTTCGGATTTCTTCCGTTGATTAATAATTAAAAATATATATATGAATAAATAAAATAAAATAATTAATTACTATTCTAATGATCCTAATGCACACATGAAATTATAATACCACAATAACATGCCATGAAGACATGTAAATAAATATGTGTTTTATTTTTCTAAAAACATCTTCCTCTGTGACATTGACACGCCCTTTAAAGATAGATATGGGCTAGTAGATTGCGTAATAGGTTTATTGGCTGTGTCCTTCATTAGACCAGTGAGCGCAGTGTGAGCTGAGCTGAGCTGCCAAATACTCTTCCCATAAAGGTAATGAATTCTCAAAAACCTTTCCCTAAATCACCTGAATGAATGAAATTGACGGTTTCAATAGTATTAAGTATTGCAATGGCAGGAATTTACTTTTGTTTGAGTTTTATGATAATAAATTTGTAAATTCTATGAGGTTACTCACAAATTATTAGATAAACCCTGACAATATGACCTCGGGAGAGGGTGGTTAGGAGTGATTATGGGTGGTTATATTGCATTTAGTTACGGTTGTTGTGATAAACATAGATGCAATGTTTAAATTTCCATTTTTCTTTTAACACAAAAACAACCCGTACTTATTATTGCTCCCAGCCCATCACTTGTTTTAAATAGTTTCATATAAACTGCAACTAAATTATCAAGTATATGGAGGAGAGGGGGGGGAGGGGCTGTGGGACACATCAAATGCTATATAACAATCTATTAATATCAGAGCAATGAGCCTATTCCGGTTGAAATCATGTGTTTCTTTGTTCTGCCAGTTTACTGAAAGGCGATCTGAGAAGATATAGGTATGTTATACGCATTTCTGTTTTTTGTATTACCTCTTTGAACAGGTAGAATTTTTTTAAGAATAAAAAGAATATTTTTTTCAAATACCTTTCTGGGTAAGAGAGTATAATTATCAAATAGTGATGGGCAAGTTTGTTACCGGTTTGGATACAATGCTAATAGCACGGAGCATATCCATGATTTAGGAAAATATTATTGTCAAATGCAAGCGTTAAAAACATCAACTAAATGAACAAATTCTCAACATGGAAGTTGTTTTTGGTATTACCGCATCCATGTTCTCAGTTTCGCTTAGACCTGTGAAATATTCATTTTAGTTTTTCTTATTAATGTCTTCCATATCTATAGCTGAAAGATAGATAGATTTTCAGTGATGTTTACATTGCGCCAGGTTTCAATGACGGTTGTACGCAACCTTGAGCACAATAAAAAAATTTTTAGTGATAATAGCGATATCGATTTCCTCAGTAATATTTAATGCTAGAGGCTAACTATTGAATCTGAATTACTTACCAACCGTTGGTAAAATAAAAAACTATTCCATAGCAATAAAAATGCTTAAGAAATCACAAGTCATTTTACGTCAATATGGTCAGAACTTTATGAAGGCTATGTAACATTGTTTATTTATTTAAGATACACTAATAAATGTATTAATGTAGGTAAGGAATGGTAAATGACTTTAATTTATATAAATTGAGTATCTAATCTTTCAAAAGAAAAACAAACATTAACCGAATATATGTTTTATTTTATAGTTTTTTTTTTGTTGTTTTTTTCATTTATATAAACATAAATTCTGGAAAATTGTAAGTAAATATTTCAAATTCTTTGAATTTTTTATTATATTTATAATAATTCTGGGATTTCTAAAAAGAGAAACTTGCGTCCATTATCTTTTGTTTTTTCCGCTAGTATAATGTTGTATTATCTAAATAAACATTATTTATTCACTACGCTGGTTTGGCCTGTTGATCCGCAGCCATTAGGATGACTCCATCACGTAGGATTAACAAATCAACAGTAATGGTTATGTTTTTAAAATCTTCGTGACAATCGAAAAAAAAGTTAAAATAAAATTTTAAAAAATTTAGTTTCCTTAAAGAGTAGGGAGAGTGTATTTAAAAAATTAATAACTAACATAATTTACGATGAATAAATAGAAATGTGTGACTTGTAATGATATGGGCGAAGCAAAGTTTCCCTAATATAAAAAAATAAATTAATTTAATAGGAGGGTATAAGTAAATGATCATAACAGTTAGGTTTATTTATTTGTTTGAGTAGGTAGGTATTATTTGAGGAGAAAATTATAATTGTAAAAAAATTCTATATACCCAATTCTCACACTTAATATTTTGTCATTTCATTAATTAATTCCGTTTAAAAAGTGGAAGGTTTAATTACAATTTATTTTGTTAAAAAATGAAAATTTGCATTTGGTTTTCAATTTATTTTAATGTTATTATTCAAACCACTTAAAAAGGCAGTGGTATAGCAAAATTGTTCTTGACAATTTTCATGAGTATACATACTGTTCTTATACTTCATATAATTATGAATAATTTTCCATACATAATTATTTTAATTTGTTGTAAAATTAAAATATGTAACTATTTAATAGGTAATGTAAAGAATCAAAGAATTTTTAGAACATTATATAGTTTTTTAAAAATAAGCAATGATTAAACAAAAGAGATGTTACTGATTGAGAAGGCATTGAAGGAAAAAAGAAAGGAGTTTTCTGGAGGAAGCCATTGTGAGCCGAGGACCCAGTCAAAGAACATCTCTTTGGCCCAAGACAACATTCTTGTTGTCACTGCTGTGAATTTATGGCAGAGCGACGATTAGCTGATTATTCAAAGGATTAAAATTAAAGGTTGTGCAAAATAATTTTTTTTAGTTCACGGACTAATAAATTTAAAGAAAATATTTAATTAGGTTACAAAATAACTTTTAATTATTAAGTGAATATGTAATTTTTAAATATAATTTTATGTTAGACTAGCATCTCCCAGTCGCACGTGGTCCAAAATAGCCGGTTTGGAGAAAAAATTACAAAGCAAAATACAAAGTATCTTTTTCTTTTTCAAGAGTGGGTATAAATAAAGACAAATTAATATCTGATATACATGATTTATTTAAAGATTAATGAAAAATTCTTTATAGGATTTAAAAAAATTATATAATTTAATTTGAATTTGTTTCAAACAATTGTATTTCTCACAAAATTTATTCAATTAATAAAAGTTTTTTTTTTTCACTTCTGAATGAAAATATAACAGCCTTTAATAGTCGGTTCTTTGCACAATTTATTAATGTAAGATTCTAACGTCACAAGGAGCATAAGGAAAACATCTTTATTCGTCGAAATTCTATTACACTTTCTAGATTTGCTGAGATGGTATTGCCGGTAATCTTTGTTAAGTTTGTTAAGTTAATTAAGTCCCACTATAGCTCTAAACTTTTATGAATTTCTTTTTTCCCTTTCGTTGTTTTCATTCTTGAAACGGCAATCTATAAGTAATTTTCAAAAACACCTCCATAAATTTAATTCTTGTATGTAGAGCAGATAGGCGGATTTGAATTGCTTCTTCAGATTCTGGTAGATTTCGTAATATTTCTAATTCGTTTATCTAAGACGGTGGGACTAACAGCCATGGATAATGTCTCAATTAGTGAATCTTTGACTTTCCTATCGATTATTGAGAAAACCAATTCATGATGAATTCTAATAGTTATTTTATGAAGAATGATAAGGAGTTTAACTTTTTGAATTCCTTCGCATATCGTGCATGTGTTTCCTAAATTCAAATTTAATGAGTCTGCAATGTCTTTTAGACGATGGCCTTGTTTTTCTAAAAACATTTGATGTGTTGATATGGTTAGGAAACTAAAAATTTTACTTCATGTTCACTCTTGAACAGTTCAGTCTTTTAATACTAGAGTTTAAATTATTTAGATATCCTAACTCATTCTACCACTGTCCTCACCACTTACGCTGATGACACATGTGTGCTATCAGTACACAATGATCCCTTTATTGCCTCTCAAACACTCCAATCCCACATCCTAAACCTTCGAGAATGGTGTCGAAAATGGAGAATCAAAATAACATTTACCCTACGTCGTAAACCTACGACTTCCTGTCCTACAGTATCCTTTAATGATATTCCACTAATCCCTGTTGAACAGAACCGCTACCTAGGACTCCACTAGGATAAACTTCTAACATGGAATCCACATACAAAACTAAAACGATAAGAAACTGCCCGTCGTTACAGACTCCTTCAACATTTACTAGACAAACGTTCAAAGCTCCTAATTAATTACAAAAGACATTTACATTACTGTGATTAGACCTATTTGGACGTACGGAGTTGAGCTTTGGGGCTCTACTAAACCATCCCCAATTCATTTCGTATCCAATCCTTACAATCCAAAATCCTTAATGCTCCTTACTTTGTGACCAATAAACGTATCCATAAAGATCTTAATGTTCCATATGTTTCAGATACCTATCCTTCCATAGTAAGCTCCACAACCTCTCCAATCCACTAGTCTCCCAACTTGCTTCCTCCTCCATCCCTGATAATCCTCCGAGGCGTCTGAAAAGAAGATGGCCTAGAGACCTTTTATTGTAGATTTTATAGAAGTGCTACTAGTGAGTAGTTCTTCACAAGTTATTTACATGCCATTGTGTTCACTTTCAACACATTTACTTGTTATATATTATTTTGTACAGTTGTAAATATCAATAAATGAGAAAAAAAAAAAAAAGTATTGGGACACGAACCACAGAGGCAGGTTGGGGTTGGTCAATCCTATTAGGTCTTTTAGATAAGAGTATAAGTGCTCTTTTCAAACAAGAATGAAAACGGAGCATGATGGAGCTCAATAGTTATGAATTACTCAAGATTCGTAAATGTTGATTATTTGACCATCTTCTTAAAAAAATCTATATTTAATTGTACAAAAACCGCAAATTAAGATAGCCTTTTTCTGTTTTTCAGGCATGTTGTAAAAACCGAACAAATAGTGTATTATAAATAAAAATAGTATAGTACAACTTTGTTGTACAACATATTTTTTTAAAATAAAATAGGATACTTACTATTACCCTCAAAAATATGTGTACATGCGAACCCGGTCTGAAAAGTTTCCGACCTCAACGTTAAGATGGCAGCAATCGTAAATAAAAATCTAGTGAATTCGTTGTTCATCTTTTTTTTTAAAAGTTATTCACCAAATTTTCAGGTATTTTTGACGTGCAGTTGTTATGTAAGAGTCTTTTGAGCGAGTTGATGTGAGTGTTTTTGTGAAAATTGACAAAATCAAGTATCGATCTGTCATTAAATATTTGTTTTTGAAAGGCAATACGCCTACGCAAGTCAAAGATGAGTTGGATTCTGTGTATAGGGACTCTTCACCATCATTCAACACAGTGAAATTTTGGGCAGCTGAATTTAAGTGTGGCCGTAAGACCTTGGGAGACGATGGACGTTCAGGACGTCCAAAAATATCGCCAAAGTTCACCAAATGGTGCTAGACGACCGCCGAATCAAAGTGAGAGAGATAGCAGAGGTTTTGAACGTGTCAAAAGAACGTGTTTGTTAAATATTAAATCAACATTTTGGCATGAGAATGCTGTTCGCGCGTTGTGTCCCGCGTTAGCAAAAACGTTTTCGAATAAACATTTCCAACGCTCTGCTGGCGCAGTTTAGGCGCAAAAAAACCGAGTTTTGACGCCGATTAATTACTGTAGATGAAACTTGGATAAACCATTACCAGTTGGTATGCATAAACTGGTATAAAAAAAAAACTGTTTTTTTGGTTGGGAAAGTAATGGCGACTGTTTTTTGGGATAGTCAGGGAGTTATTTTAATCGATTATCTTCAAAAAGGAAAAACCATTACAGGAGCATAAGGCAGAACTTGCGGGAAAATGCCACATTTGTCGAAAAAGAAAATCCTGTTTCACCAAGACAACACACCGTCTCACACCTCAGCGGTTGCCATGGCAAAAATCCACGAATTACAGTTTGAACTGCTTGACCATCCGCTTTACTCACCAGATCTAGCGCACAAGCGACTTCTTTTTGTTTCCTCATCTAAAAATTGCGCTCCGAGGACAGATTTTCGTCAAATGAAGAGGCAATCACCTTTGTAAACAATTATTTTGCAGAAAAAAACGCCGAGTACTATTTAAACGGGTTACAAAGATGAGACCATTGCTGGGAGAAGTGTGTAGAGTTACAAGGAGACTATGTTGAAAAATAAAAACAAAATTCAGAAAAAAATGTCTTGTATCTTAGTTGGGTCGGAAACATTACAGACCACCCTCGTACGAGAGATATTATATATACGATGTTCAAACTTTAGTGGGATCCACATGTCGCACTACATATTTAAATCTTATTTAGTAATTTAATTGAATGTAAGTAAATTTTATTATCAATTTCAAGCTCTACATGACATCGTAACTGAGTAACCTCTAATGTGGAATGGTGCTCGCCACCTATCTGTCAGTGTTCCAACTTCATCCACATATTATCGCTTTTTAAATAACAAATTGATTGAAAATCAGTATATTTTATTATTGCTTAACCTTCCTGGAATTTTAAATATGTTCTGGTTTAAAATTTGGTACAAATTGGGACAGTAGTTTTCGCGGTTAGTGATGGTTTGTCGAAAAATGGTTTGTCGAAAAATGGTTTGTCCCTTTATATAATAGTATAGATTTAAATATTTGCTGTGATATTAAAATCATTTAATTTTTATAATTTATTGTCTTTAAACTCATAAATATTATCTTTTTGATGTTTTAATTTCATTTGTACAATAAAATAATTTTGGAATATTTTTTTTATTCTCTGTATATACAAGGTTTTTTTTAGTTATCTATAAATGCATTTAGTTAAAAAAAAATCGAAAAATATCCCTCAGATATTTTATATACCAACATAATAGTATTTTTTTTTTCTATCTAATTATATTTAATATTATTATTTTTTTTTCAATTTGAATTATTACAGACGATTTGAATTATTATAAAAAATAATTTAATACTTGATATTTTTTTTTCTCATTTATTTCAGGTTTGTAATTTATGACAGTATGATATTGGAGTTAATTATCCTAGCGGTCAGCGTTATAGTTTTATTTAACTGGTGGGCCCATGGATACTGGAAAAGGAGGAACGTATTTTCTCTACCGACGGACTTTATATTTGGAAATATGAAGGAAATAATAATGGGGCAGAAACTGATATCTATTATGTTTTATGATATTTACAAGTAAGTAATTATACATTCTACCTTAAATTTCAATTAATAAAGTTTCCACTTATGTGTATGATGATTAATGTTAATTTATAACATTTCTTAGATAAATAGAAGTAAGACAGACTGTTGTAATAATTAGTTCTAACATTCTAGGAAATATAAAAACCATAGAATGATTGGATTCTACTGCTTCCACAAGCCCATGCTGTTTGTTACCGATCCAGAAATCATTAAACAAATTTTGGTAACTGATTTTAATAGCTTTAGCAACAATGGTTTTACACTAGATAAGAAAAGAGACCCATTACTGGGAAATAACCCGTTTACAGCAAAGAGCATACCTGTGTAAGTATAATTATGTTTAATATTTGAAATTTATAAATAGTTATAGTGCAAATTATAATATATACATATTGTAACATAATGTTGTTAATCATTTCCATTAAACATTTAATTTTTATTTTTTAATATTTACTTTTAAATTCATTACTAAACTACAGCTTGCGATAATATGCAGATGCGGTCACAATATAGAGTTGGCCTATCAGAGAATCGTTGCTCTCTGTCACCTATCCCCAACTTCAAGACCAGAAACTAAATGCTTGTTGGCACTCACCAAGAGAAGGGAGATACAAAATAACTTGTAGCAACTGATTGCAAAGAGGGATTGGCAATTAAGTGCATGGAATTGTCTCTATGAGTGATCGATTATTCTGTTCCTACAAGAAACAACTTTAAAAAAGACAATATTGAAGATGTTTATTTGGTTATCGGTTATAATTTTAAGCATATCTTTCCTAATGATTCGTAGAGTGTCTTTCTCCACATCCGTGACTTAAGGTGCACGTGCGCGGTGGAAACTAGTCATGTCCAATTGCCGAGTGGCAGGGACTAACCTGCTTAACGTATAAAATCTCGAACAGGCCACTAATGGGTACCTGTCCCGTCCTTCTTCCTTGGATGCGCATTAACCCAAACGTGTTTTCGGGATGTTAGGTGAAGTTTAGAGAAATCTGGTTTTCGGAATCATTATAGAGCATAAACCAAAATGGTATTACGGTTCTGGGTGGTGGCCGGTACGACCGGTCGTAGACTAGGGTCGTAGTTGGAAAGCTTGAAAGGTAGCGAATCAGAATTTTGATGGCGACAAACTGGAAGCTGGACAGAGAGTAGTCACATTTCCAGAGTGTTGCGTCGACAATACCAACTTCATCGGGACGATGGGTTTCCTTGGTGCTAGGGAGAGAAGGCTGAAATTTCATGTATCCCTTGTTTCGAAGTTGATCTTGATTACAGGTATGTTTTATTAATTTTACGAAAATTAATTTTAGAAAAACACTCATCTTCAATATCAAGATTGATATTCAGACAAATAATGTTTTCTACGTAATGTCTAAATGTGATTTTGAATTGTAGGTATTTATTTGATTTTTGATTAATGAAATAGCAGTTTTTTTTTTTTTTGTTTTTTTTTTTCTTTCCTGTTGTTAAATGTGTTAGGGTAAATCACGGGTTATGGTCATAGTTAAGGAAATTGATTGATGCAAAAGAGGATATCGTCTAGAATGTTTCGCAGATTACTACTTTTTTTACATATTTAGATTCACAAATTCTTGTACTATTAAATGGTAAATTTACTGAAGCTCTGTATTTTTCCTTGAAATAGATTTTTAAGTTTTTATACAAATATCCTAAAAATACCAGTTATGGGCAGAGTGTATGAGTTATGGTCATAGTAAAAACTAGTTATGGTCATATAAACAAAAACGTTATTTATGCATACCTATCAATCATTTGAGATTAATAAAAAATTAAGGATTAATTAATCAAAAATAAAACTCCGAAAACACTTTATTATTACAGTTTTACTGCTGCTTCCGGGATTTAATAGAAATCCAGACTCGTCACCATTAAAAATCCGCAATGGGTGACACAAAACATCGAAGACGTGTTCTTTCTTCAAAATATTTTCCACTGAGTCAAACCAACCACGGATGTCTTTCTCAGACACACAAGAGCTGGCTGGTAATACGCCTTCAGTGGTTCTACTGGAGATATTTGGATGGCGACGGAGAAAACCCCTATACCATCCGTCACTGGGCGTACCATCTTTAAATTTACATTGTCGGTTCGCAACTATTGCTAGTTCTTTGACGCTCAAGAATAAATCAAATTTTCGTTTGGGAAAGCAATTGTATATAATAATCCATTTCCCTAACAGGTTCTCCTCTTCAGCAGACGAAATGGGGTCTGAACCACACTGAAACGTTCCAGTGCCCTTTAATCTTCGAGTTAACGTCATCATTGGGATTTTGTACCTGTTATAATAAAAGGGAGTAATAACTTTGGTACTAGGTATTTTAAGTAAGAAAAACATCCATTTCAAAAACACATACTTTTTCGCTATCGATTTTAGAGAAGCTCCTTTAAGAATTTCTTCTTTTGCCTGTGTGGCATCATCTTTAGAGTACGAATATCGTCTCTTAGGCATAGTTACAAACAATTATTTACTGTAAAAAAAGAAGATTCTAAAAAAGCATCTTGAAGAAAAAATAAAATCGTAAAAGCAAGTGACCATTATACATTTATACACTGATCATAACTACTTATGGTCACTGATAGACCTAACATTGTCACCCATGACCAAAACTAGTAAACTTTATCGTATTTTACTTTTAAGATAATACAATTAAACCAGGGAAAATCTTCATTTTTTTAGGAGTAAGAACACTTACGACGAAAAACTTGAAATGGTCATGGGTGACCATAACTAAAATCATAGATATTTATAGACCGGTTGTGGTCAGTTGAAAATTTTAATTGATTAAAGTGACAAAATGAAAAACAAAGGGGTCTGAAGAAAAACAGAAATCAAAATGAACAGATACATACCTTTAAAACCTGAAATCGGCGAAGAATTTCAAAGCAATTCCTTAATAATGTTCACTTGTAAAATCACACCTACTACACACAGGAGCTATTGCCCAACACTAATTCGGCAAAACATTAACTAAGCCAAACGTAAATGGATGGGAGAGAAGGATTCATTAGCAAGTGAGTCATAAGCCCTTTCGTGAAACGTCTCTTAAAAGGATCTAACAAAGAAAACTAGCAAAGGCTTATTTTTGTTAAAAACGTAAAAACCTGCCCAAACTGGTGAGGTGACCATAACTAGTGATTTACCCTATTTGTAAGGCATTCTATACAAATATTGAAATATTAATATTATTTTCTTCATTATTAATCTGCATTAATTAAGCTGCTGAATAATTTTAGTTTATGATTATACTTTATGATGAATGATCATACTTTAAATAAATAAATGATTGCAAAATCAGAGCGCTTTAGCGAGTTACTGTTTACAGTTTCAAGCACAAACATCTATTTTTTGTGATATGACGATCCTTAGTTGCGAATGAATAGCAGCGTGAGAACTCAAAAGTCGATTCTGTGATGGTTTATTTTCCTCGTTCTAATTTACATACTTTATTTCGCTTTTCTTTTCATATTTTTTAAATTCAAAATCTCTACTATGAAGAGGTTTTACTTCGATATCAAGGTTCTTCAGACTTTTAGACGAATTGTTAAGAGTGGAAGGCTTCTTTTCGCAAAAGCATCGCGTTTACCGATTGTATTGTAATTAGTGGCTATTAGGGCTTTATTAATTAATCATAATTGATAAGAATATGGTATTATAGTGCTAAGGTCTAAAGTAGGAGTCTCAAGGTCCTTCCTTCAAAACTGATCCTTCATTTTCCAAGTGGTCCTCTTCCTAGACCACTCCTCTTCCAGTCCAGCATCTCCCTCTTCACTTCTCTCAATCATAATCCTGTTTCTCGGGTTCGCACTATTTGTCTTCCTCTCCTCTCCTTCTTCTCATACAACTTTTGTAAATATTTAACTTGACAAAGAATCTACCCGTCAGCCCTATCTCATGAGAATGCGGTTTTTCGTTCAATAATTTTCGAGGCAACCTCCCCGCAGAGATCCTCTCCACGTTTCCCAACCATCTTAACCTAGCTTTCTTTATTAGAACGACTGTATGAGCCTCACCAAAAAATATCCTAAATCTTTCAGTCTCCATTATCTTTCCCAAATTATCTTTCAGGGCAAATATCTTTCTCTCCCAAACCCTGAGAAGTTTATCATTTCTTTTTGTAAGTATCCACGACCATGGTACGTTTTTACAAAGATATTGCAATTTTATATGAAATAAAGTGGTCCGAGATCATTAGCAACCAACCGCACAAATTCTGTATCCTAGCTTCTCTAACAAGGGGAGGACACACTCAGTCTCTCACGGATCTTGTTGGCAATTTTTTTGGAGATTCCTGGTCAAAAAGTATTAGACACGTATTTTACCGTTCCGACCAATGGGCCCTAGAAGCCGAGAAAAAAAATAAAATAGCATTAAACTAATTTATTTTATATCTCGAGTTTAAAAAATGATATCGACATGATTCTTGCACCAAGATGTTTATTTTTTATTGCAAATTTAAAGAAAAATACATCCACTCTATAGATTTTGGTTTAGGTTAATTCAATTCTAATAAAATGATTAGATTTTCAAGCAAACTACCTCTATAGATTTTTTTGCACAAAAATTGACGTCAGATTCTAATTCAGCATCCTAAAAAACATCGAAAAACACTTATTCAACAAAATAAAAAAAATATCATTTTTTTCACGCTCTTCCAGAATATGAAATTTTTAAACCGATTATTGGTTACATACCTTTAAATCGCCATTACTTTGTCCCACAATTCACTGGTTGGTATCGCTGGAAAGAGGAGAGCCTCAGCTTTCTTTTGATGTATATAAATGTAAAATTCCATTAACATAAACCTATTAAAAAAATTGGAAAATCCGAAAAATATTTTGATTTTTAGTTTGAGTTTGAAACCAGATAGGATGATGAAACCAAAGACATTTGAAGCGTAATACCACCCTATATTTCGTGTAAAAAAATAAAGTTGATAAGTTTAACCGTCTAAACGTAATTCATGTTTTTGTCAATTTAAACAAAAGTTGCCTACCTTAACAAAAGTTGGCAAATTTTGAAGCTTACGAATTTTTATTTTTCTATTTGGATGAAATTTCGTATTTAAGGGTTCTTTGGAATGTTGAATTCGAATCCGATGTCGATTCTTTGGGAAAAAATATATTACTACAGAAAAATTTCTGTTCAATATCATTTATCTTAATAGTTTCTCTATTTCATTAGTGAATTGTCTTAAAACATAATGGCTAAAACGAATTTAAATGTTCTAGTAATTTTTATTTGTTGCTAAGAAAAATTAAAAATTTTTAGATTACAAATGTTATATAATAAGAGTTCTGTAATAAATGTTATCAAAATTATGAATAAGAGTTATACACATTTATTTTTTGCAGGTGGAAAGAATTGAGAAGTATCCAAGCAGCAAATCAGACAACGTTAAAATTGAAGGAAGTGGTTCCTAATTTGGTCAAAATAGAAGAGCACATGAGTAACTTCATTAAGACTAACAATAATCAACCGATTTCGGTAATTGGTCAGAATATTATTAGAAATGTTTATATTCGTATATATGTTTATATATCGTATATAGGGGAAGGTGGTGTACCCGAAGCACAGTTGTACCAGTGGACCTTTTTAATAAAGAGAGAGTGGGAGGAGGGAAATTGAAATTGTTAGATTGGTAGTGCTGCAAGCATCTCCCTGCAGTTGCTCGTGTGTTTTCAAGATTTTCAGATCAACAGTTTCATAGAAATTATTAGTTTACAGTTTTTTTCTTCCAAATCCTGACCAATCCAGCCAGTAATTTAAAATTTTTTAAACCTCCACTTTCTAGGCAGTAATATTTCATTGGGTTATCCGATAAATTTATCATAACTTCATTTGTTTTCATATCAGTTATCACTTACGGGTTTTGTGAAACAGAGCTTTCCGCTCAATATGGCGTTAGTTACACCTGTGGACACCATTGTCAGCTTAACCTGTGGACAGATGGTTAAAGTGTTCACAGGTACAACAGATTTTTATCTTTATTTATTAATTCATTATTTCAATTATAAATATTGCGGAAAAGTTTGTAGGCATTCAGTGTGATATAAAATGCCTAAATTTGGATACCTACTATTCCTATAACCTTTTTTTTTTAAGAGGAGAAAACTCGCCACTCACTATTTTTAACAAACTATTCAAATAGTGAAGATGGTGATTTCACAAATGTGATCTTGGCTGATCCATCAAGCGAAGATTGTAATTTTTTGGATGAATTGATGAATGATTATGAACAAGGTAAAGAAATTGAAGATGAAGAAATATATGTTGGTAGCTATGTTTTGTGTTGTAAAGTATTTTATAGCTTTGTTCAAAGAAAATTGCTACGTTGAAGAAAAAAAATTTCATAAAATGACAGAACCCCAAAATTTATTTTAGATATTTATATCCGGACATCGCTGCTGATTATGAAATTGAAATAAGAGATATCAAAAGAAAATTACCACCGCCATCTTTTATAACTGGCACTGGGAGATTATGTAAACAATTACATTTTCCTACATCTTTTCATGGATACTTTCTCTAATGATTCGATTTTTTCCATAAAAATGTCTGTGGCACTCGTTAATAATAATTATAGGTACATAAAAGATTTATTTTTGTTAAAAGGTTTAAAAATAAGTCAAGTTTCTATTTACTTTCATACGCTAAATTTATTGTTGTCACCTTTCTAGTCGGCCTTCTGGTTCAATAATATCAAGTCGACTTTTCTTGTTTAAATATTCTATTTTGTTTAGTACATTTTATAAAAAAATATTGCTGGTGTGTTTCTCTAAATATCATTTCAATTATCCCTAAAAACCTATGAAGAAATGAATGTCCATTGGTACAATCACTAGAGTCCGCAGGTACAAAGGGGGAAGGTACCTATGGGCACTAATCAGTAAGTTACAAAACATTATTTTCTGTAAAAATAAAATTACTTTTCAAAATAAAGACACCAGGGTTCGATACCCCCTTAAATTTCTTATCTAATGGTACAATAACCACTCAGATAAATAAAGCACCGAAAATTAGAAAAATTTATGAGTGAAAATTGTCCACAGGTACAGCACCTTCCCCTATTATATATTAGAATATTTTTACGAAAGTTAAAATAAATAGTTTTTTTTTATTTATTGAGTAATTATTGAATTGAGATTTCGATGCTTAGTTATGTACTGATGTTTAATACTAGATTATTAATTAATATTATTATTAATCCACTTCATGGAAAGTATTTTGATATTTAAAAACAATTATTATGATTGTCGAAATTTCACATTTCGACCATGACCGGCTGTACAAAACGTATATAAAACAACGAAAGTTGTCAGTTACTCCATTAGTCCTTTAAATAGGCTCTTTTCGGATTTATTAATCGTAAATATTTCATTCCAAGTAAAGTTAAATATAGAAATACAATTAATTTAACTTATAATCACATTTGTTAGTAAACCACCTTCTAACTAATTGAGTGTGAACTAGAGTACTATTGAGTACTTAAGTATTTTTATATGAACTGAGATTACTTTTTTTTATCGCTGCGGTGCTATTCAGTGACTAACATTTTAATCAAAAACATAATACAACTATACATTAGGTATCCATGCGAAGTAAACAATCCCATTTTTCATTTGCCCCAATTGAGCGATGAGACTAGTTGCACCATGCGGTTGAACTTCTCCGACTTTTGCGGTCTTTGAAGGGTTAGGTCCGATCACAGTGGTCCAACCGTACCGCCAGTCGGCAGTCTCGCCTGTAGATGTCTGCTTATGGGCCCGTCTAACTCTTACTGTCTTGGTCCCATGTAAGTATTGGTGAAACTGCTGCCTATCACCAGCGATGTTTTTATGACCTCCCGGTCGAGATCCATCGCGTTTAGTAGATGCAGGGCTACCTCTAGCAGGATAAGATTAAAGTCGTGCAAGGACGTTCTTGATATGAGCGTCCTCAGAGAGTTTGATTCCTCTCCTCAGCTGTTCCTCTAGAGTTAAAGGAGGACAAATACACTAGGTCGACCCTAGGCAAGCTGCTACCTTTCAGCAACCGCTTAGCTCCACTATTTATTCTATTTGCTGCAAGAGGTAAGGCTATACTTCTTTACCTTAAAGAGGTCCTAAAAATAAGAAAAAAATATGAAGTTGAAGAAGAAAGGGAACTCATTAATTAGTAGATAATTATATATATAGAAAGCAAGGGAAATTCGACTACCAAAGGCATATTACATATAAATATGTCCACAGCTATTTGGGACTAATTTTGATAAAGAATGTTATTATATTTCAGCCATCGGACTTGACAACACGTCTTGCTATTGACTCGGCTGTACTCAGTGGTTTTGGAATAGAACCGAAGTCCTTCACAGATCCAGAGTTCAGCTTTATAAAACATGCTAGCGGAGATAAAGTATTTACGACCAGCAGCTACAACATGATTGCTACCCTTTTTATTCCTCTACTGAACTCATTTTTTGACTTCAGGTAAGTCAAGGATTTTAATCTCTGATATTCAGAAAAGGTAATATTACAACATACCGGATCTTACCAAAAAAAAAAAAAAAGGCTAAAAGTGAAATTTATTATTTCTTGACAAAGTTTATTGACTTAGTGACTTTTGTAAAAATTAGTAAACGACTAACAAGTTGACTTGCGAACATTGAAAAAAAAAAAAAAAAAAAAAAAAAAAAAAAAAAAACGGATCTTTATGACAGTAAATGGTAGTTAGTAAATTGTTTTAAGATGTTTATCCTTAGTTCCAAAAACCACAAATTCTTAAATTAATTTCATTGCAGTCACTCCCATTTATAAAATTATTATTTGAAAATTTTGTTTGTTGTATAATTGATTCTTAATAATAAATATTTGATTATTCAAAAAAGTGGTCTTGGTTCTTGAAAAAATAAACGGTATTTAGTATACAAGAAGTTTGGATGTTGAGGCTGTGACCTATGTATAAAAACTGAAAAATATGCACATATACATGCCAATGTAAAGGCTAAAATATGCAATTAAATACCTAAAATATGCAACTATCTACATAACTATCTGCAACACATGCATAAGTACAAACTCAAGTTCAAGTAACTAATTGTGTTAAAAGGGAAACTATTGGAAACAGACTATTAAACACAAAAAGACAAGGCGAATATTAAAATGAAAACACTTTTGAAAGGGTATACCAGCTAGACATAAGTCAGTATCGAAACCAGATTTTTCTGATTTAGTGGCAGTAAATGTAACAAAAGTTTTTGCAAATTTTGATTTCTCACATTTGTTCAATTTGTACTTAGCTTTTTTTATATATTGCATTACTAAAACAACTTTATCAAAACAAACACAATATAAAACGTCATCATCGCCCTTAAAAATCTCAATTGAGAAGCCACGCATTCTTTTCAACAAGATCTTTTGTCTTTGCAAGAGTGATGTTTCGTCATTTTAGGACAACAGAAATTAACAGTCAACGAATAATACGTCTTGGTGGAAGTGTGAGATTGGGCAATTGATGGTAGGACGAAAATTAATCCGATTAAACAATTCCAAGAGAGGCAAATACAAACTAACAGAAACATACAAAAGAACCAAAAGTCCAATTCTGAAATGTCGAATATATAGATATTAGCAATTACAATTCAAATATGTATTTATGGCAAAATAAACACAAATATGCAAAATAAATATGCTGGATATGTTGATAAATATGCGATTACAGATAAAAATGTGTTTTTATGGTGAAATATGCACAAATATGAAAATAAAAATAACTCAAATTGATTCCAAACGCCTCAAAACAAATACATTTTGGTATTAAATGTTTTCTATGTTTTAGAAGAAATATGAAAATTCATATATTCCACAGCCCTACTCATAACTAATAACTTCATAACTTCAAATTTTGTGTGGCCGTTCCAGGCGTGAGATCTTTCAGATGCCTTGATTTAGCTTCGTTCGATTAGCTAACTGTTATTTTCCCTGCAAGTTTTTAAACAGTTTTGGAATTTTCATCCACCAAAGACAGAAGAATACCATCTTCCAGGGAAGAGGCCCTGTCACCAACTATCTTGTCTTCAGGGCTGAAGTCTTCCTGTTACTATTGTTGAGCGGTGCATACACTCAAGCTTTGCACTTTATTAATGTTTTGTCTCTGCCCTTTAATGTTGACTTTGTTAAGTTTGGAAGCTTAATGGCAACGAATTGTTAAATACACATTTTCTACTGTGATATGTTAGCTAGAAAATTTAGTAAAGTACGTAGTATTTATTATTATTATTTTTTTTTCAGAATTACTTCAAAGGAGACAGAAGATTTTTTCTTGTCCATGACTAAAACAACACTTGATCACCGGCAGAGCGCTAAAACAACACGAGGAGATCTCTTCGATACAATTTTAAAGTTTAATAAAAAGAAGATGGAGCAAAACAAAAAAGGTTTATATGTTCATAAGTTATAATGAATAATGAGAATGATTAGTTTTAATGTAAACCAGAAGGTCTCAACTAAAACTACGTGTTCAAAATTTAACACAAAACAAAAACACACTTTAGTTTATAACGACAACAACAAACTGAGGAGGTTACAATTAAAAATTATCAATAACTAGCATCCCCAGTCGCGGAGCGGCGAAGGCCCGCTCTTATAAGTGAAGGACTTAGATAGGTTTATTTTTTAACAATAAAAATCTTATCATGCAGCTGAGAATTATTTTCTCACAATATTTCTATATATTTTCACTCAAAGCTGTCATTTCTAACCCGGTATTATTGCTATGATTAGTTGGTGGAAATTTGCTTAAAAGCATTATTGGATATTCAGTCATTAATTCTAATCTATGATTGGTAATTTAGATAGACAGACTTTTTAGGAAGAAACTCTAGTGCTTACAACCCTATCAATTGAGATATTCTATATGTCACAATCACAGAATACAGAATATAACAGAAGGGGCAGAGGGACTAATGCCGTACCGTTCCCCTTGGTCCAGTTCGGCCGGATCTCCCCCCCCCCCCCCCACCACTTTCACCCCGGGGTAGTTCCACCTCAGGCTTATTTACAAGTTTATCATTAATTAATTAATTAATATTTAGGCTTCAACTCTTACGAATATAATTGGATTCCATCTAATTGTTCAGAAATTTATCACATTCATGGAGGTAGTTTAGGAACCAAAATATTACCAAAAGAAAATTTGTTTATTGAAATAAACTTTATTTTCCAAAATATTTCTTTATTACTGGCCTTTGAAAATTACTAATTTTTACTTTTCAATCTTATTTTATGGTTATGTATATTAACATTGATATGTTTCTAAAAATGGTGGATTCGGACTATAAAAAATATCATTACGATCGATCAGATTAAAAATGAATATTGAGAGCCATCTTCTAAAATATGAGGAAATCTTCTTATACCTCAAAACGTTTCGGCGAAGGTTTATAATTTGTTTTTTCTTTTCAGCCAGTAGTTTTTTTTTTTGTGGTAGAATGTGAATTTTCTGTGAAGCTTAATGAATTAGCTGTACAGATCTTTCATCAAGTTGTTTTTGTTTTTTAAAGCTCATTTATGTTTTTATTAGTGATCTGTAACATTTTTTTTATTTCTTTTTATTTTGAGAGCTAATTTTTTTCAATGGGGTCCCAAGCCTTTTTATTGGCCGCCTTTCCTAAAATAAAAAATCCAACATTAAATACCTACGTATGTGGGTAAAGCAGGGGGAAAGCGTAAAAATTTATGCATACCTTAATAATCTCATGTCTCAAGTGATCTGGGAAAGCATAAACCGACTGATTTAGATTCACTCGAAATGGAAATCTGTTAAAATCATCCTCTTTAAAATGTTTTGACCAAATAACACTTGTTTTTGTTGGCTTCCTTTTTCTCTCCTTAGGGCTTGAACCAACATATTTGGTTCCTCTTCAACTGAAGGGAAGCTAAGGAAAAAATAAAAGTTAAAATTGTAACTGTTTATCTTTTAAAGATTTATTCAAATATATTTTTTTTTTTTTCCTTTTTTTCTCTTTATTTGTTTAATCCACACCTGTCACTTTATTCAAATATAAAACTATATTGTTATTGTAAAACGTCATTTGTTTTAAGGTTTTAATGTTTAACATTCAAAACTAGTTTTCAAATAAAAATAATTTCAATAGAATTGGCAATTAATTCTACAATCCTATTTGAATATACATAATATTCTGTATTCTGCAGTTACAATACCTACTATAGTTAACATAGGGGAGTTTAACAATAAAGTTAAACAGCTTAAAAATAAACATATTTTCCTGTGGCGAAGATTTGTTTCTCAATTTATTAAAAAACTAAACTGTGTACGTTTGAAACGTACCGGTGAAGGGTTATTGGAGGGTTTAAACCCTTGTTGGACTCCTTCCTAGAACATCCAAACATGGCACAAAACAGCATTTTTTAATCCTATTGAGAAATAAAAACAAAAACACATACACACAACAAAGACCTAACAATTACCAATTTTTCCAAATAAACACGGGAAAAACAGTGTTACTGACCGGGACAGCCGGGGTTAAGGTGGTGGGGATAGCGCTCCTTGCCGGGAGCCTTCTCCCCCCACCTACCCACCGCTTCTATCATATTCTGTGGTCACAATTTACTTTTTCAATAATAATGTTATTAATATTCTCTGCTATAGAATTTGTAGGTAAAATTACTACTCTTTTACAGAACTAATAACTGTTGGTACGATTTGTTGCAGAATGCCGTTATCGTATCGTTCGATTATTAAACATCCCTAGGATCCGCACGTCATACTAAATATTTAAGGCTTTTTTTATAACAATTTATTTGAATTAAGCCAATTTGATTATCAATTTCTAGCTCTATATAACACTATACCGTATAACCTCTCTTAAATGGCACTAGCCACATTCACTGCGTACCACATATTTATCGCTTTTTAGCAACAATTTAATAGAAAATATGTAAATTTTCTTATTGCTAAACCTTTCTTCAACTATCAAGATAATGTAGTTAAGATTTAAAAAATATTGGTTCAGTAGATTTTGCAGTTAGTGATCACAAACGAAAAATGGCTTGTCCTTTTATATAATAGTATAAATATAGATTAATTTAGAACTTATGTTTTATTGGTAATTGTTTACAAACACCTGCACTAAAGTAGTGTTTATAAAAAATAAATGTTATTTTGATATTTTTGGGATATTTGTTCGGGAGCAACTAGAAACCCAACTCTGATTGTAAATTTTTTTTATCAAAAAGGGGATATACCTAATAATTTCCCAAATTTTCACGGCGATTGGATGTACATTCATTTTATATACATACATATATATATATATATATATATATATATATATATATATATATATATATATATATAATAAAAATAGGTTATTATTACAACGCATAAAAGTAGTCCGTTAAACGCAAAAAATAATTAGTAAAACTAATATTTGTTTTTATAGCTACCGCTTCAGTATCATTAATATTGTTATTAGATAAGTCATTAGTGATGATTTTCGGGCTGTTCTATTACAGTTCATCCTCTAATTATTTATAGTTTCGTCTTTTTCTGAAGCGAGTGTTCTTTACAAATACCTTAACACCGTCCTTTCACTTCATTCTGAATTTTCACAGCAAAGTAAAAAGTGTGAGAGGGGAGCGACTTAAAACGAGGAATAGTTTAAATGGCTGTTTTGGACCAAAAAAAGAGACTTGTTTAAATGAGATAAAAAATATTTTTTGAAGAGAAAGGTTCATGATTGGTTGGTTCAAATTCGTCCTCTTGGGATGAAGATTTTATTCATCATTAATATTATATATGGCAGCCTTTTAAAAGTTGATATAGCTCCAGCGTTGAGTGATGCAATAATGTAGTTAGGTTTCCCGTTATATTTCTTATCGTACACGAAGTAGTTTATTATTGTCCAATAAGCTTGAGGACAAAAAATTAAAGGTATTGTGTGTCTCCACTAAATTTTAGTATAATCATCAATCGATGGATACAACATATCGCAAAATCATAACTCCTGTAGAAAGATTCCTGTTACTTTTTGAGGTATGTATTCGAATTCCAACATCCGGGATTGCTTCAGCATGCTCATAATTTATAACCTTATTTTATAGATCACAGTATTCTTTAAAAGCACTGTTCCAAAAAAACATGTAAATGCTCGAACACATAATAAAGTTTTCCATTTTGATGGGTATTCTCCTAGCGAAGATAGGGAATGGGACGAGAGCAGGGTTGTTAGGGGATTATCTTCCCAAAAGCCACTCACTCCCATCTCTCTGCCAGTTGAGTTGAGTTACATGGTTTTCCGTGTGAACATCATCCTCTTTTTCCACGTATTCGAAAGCTTATAGTGGCACCTCGTTTTCAAAAATTTGGCTGCTTAGCGTAGACATCCTAATTTAATAAACAAGCAGAAATAGAAATTTTGTATTTCGCAGTGATTTGGGTCTCCTCGAGGAGTTATCAATGAATATTCCACAAAATAGTTATCGTTCAGTATTTGTATACTACGATAAGTACTGGTAGGGTTAGTTAAGAATTATTTCATTGGAAGAGAGAGGTGTTATAACAACTTTGCTAGTTAATTAAATGCATATTTGAATAAATAACTTGATTCCAACGATTTCTGTCATTTCAGGTTACCCTCTCTCTGAATTGTCTTCTCATTGTGCCACCTTTTACCTTGATTCTACGGTGACAGCTGCGATGGCATTAACCTTCGCAATGTTAGAATTAGCGAACCACCAAGACGTGCAAGAGAAACTTAGAAAGGAAATCTTATCAGTTGGAAAGAAACCAGAGGATTTTGACTATGATAAAATAAATTCCATTACCTACCTGCAAATGGTGTTTGACGGTAAAAATAATTTTTAATTATCAATTAAACTATTATAGAATTTCTAATTTTATACCGATGATTGTATAAATGGTACAGAGGGCCTTTTTACTGATGCCTCCCTAATCCTTAAAATTTTAGGGGAAGTGAGAATCATTAAACTTTTAGGTTTTTAACAAATCATCGGGTTTCATTAACCAAATTTTCCCATGATCTCTTTCCAAATATTTTCAAATTTAAGACAGACCTCCACCTCTAGACCGTGTCCATAATATATTTTTATCCATATTCCTTACTTCACAAAGTGAAAATAATTAAAAGCGCATGCAAATAAAATGGTTATAGTTATTCAGATTTTCAGATCATGTTTTTATAAAAATATTTTTAATCTATGTTGTTTCTAATGAACTTCGGGAGAGCTAAGATCATTAATAAAACATAAAACTTGTAAATCGCCACCAGATGTGATGATCATTCATTTATATTTTAAAAATCTTTAAAATGGAGTAAAGCAAGATAGATCACTGGAGCATAAAGTTTGTAAATACACGCCTCCAACGACTTGAGGGATTTGTTTTTTTTTCATGTACCCGTAGTTCAGGGCTCAAAGTTATGGAATAGAAATATTTTGTTTAAACAAACATCAAATTAAATCTATCTCATTGGCTATACAGCACATAATAGTTCTTGGATTCTTTAATCAGCTTCCGCTATTTATTTCTGCTTTATGCGGCTGCTTTCCAATGTCTGACTCCCAGCAGGTCTGTCGCGTCAGCTGCCACACCGCCTAGCCATCTTAACTTCATTGTTCCATCTCTTCTTGTAAGTTATGCCTCTTCAAGAACTGTTATCGGAATCTCAGATCACTCCATCCTGGATCCAGATCCTCCATTAACGTATCATGCCCAGCTTAGCCTGCCCAATTTTATTATTCCAACAATATCAGGTTAATTGAAAAAACTCTCAAACCTTTTAATCCTTGAGCATTCTCCACGCTAGTCCCTCCCTCACAAGTCCGATAATTCTTCTTCTTTATACTTCTCATTGTTTTTAGTTAATGTTCATGTTTGAATAACCTAAGAAAGAATTGGATGAATAAGTGTTTTATAGATTTGAGGGTTGGCACCTCTACTAATGAATGAGCTTCTAATATCTTAAAGTAGCATCGGTGGCAGCTGCTTTCTCTCTCCTCTTAATTTTATGTGCTGTTACAGTTGACCATCGACATCATTTGAAATATCAGATACGAGAATTGCCTGGCACACTCAAACGTGTAAAGAACGGTGGATATGGTTTGGTTTTGGAGACTCACTTCTTCGTTTTATTCAAGATGGTACCCAAATTGAAGGGAGATTAATTATTCGGATTAATCTAGAATTGCGATATACGAAACATGTAATGGTTTTATTTTCTTTTTTTCAGAAACTGTCAGAAGACACGCTCCATTATCATTTATTTCACGGATATGTACCAAGGATATAGTGATAGATGATGTGAAAATTTCCAAAGGAACTAAAGTGTTCATTTCTCCTATGGGTCTCCAGTCTGACCCAGAATACTTTCCTGATCCTGAAAAATTTGACCCAGAGAGGTTTTCAGACGTTAATAAGGGGTCAATCGTAAAGTACACATTTTTACCCTTCGGTGAAGGACCACGAATCTGTGTTGGCAAGTAGTTTATTATCTCTAAAGCAAACAAAACTTCATTGAGATATTATAGATTTACATAAAAGTGTGTTTAGGAACAAAAACTAGAGTAACCTTAATGTATGTTTTTATTATTATTATTTTTATTTTACTTTATTATTATGTTTTTTTTTAGGTATGAAGTATGGCACTCTATTTGTGAAAACATCGATTGCATTTCTTCTCCTAAAGTTTAGGTTATTACCGACCACCAATCCAGGCGAGAGTATCGAGATGTACGATAATTTCCTATTGCTCCCAAAAGAAGGTGCTACAGTCAAAATCGAAGAATTATAATGTTTATTGATATCGATTATAACAAACAATTACAAAAAAATATTATTTTTCAACAAAAAAAATATATATATATTTTTCTCTTTAGCACAAAATTAAATATATAACCCATTGTGGTACACTGTCATTTTCCATCTTTCAACCAATTGCTTGATCCCATACAGATACCACTCTTAGGGATAGCTATCATAATTCTTTAGCCGTTGTCTCGACTTCTTGGAATGTAATATTTTTTTTTAGCTTTCAATAAGTGAGCCATGGATCGAAAAAAATAAAAATCTGATGGAGTAAATACTGGACACTATAGTGGATGTGGGAGGTGTGTCTCCAACCTCTAACCGGCTTTGTAACCAAACTCCAAACTGCACTTGTTTGCTTTACCCATGGTACATAGATGTCAACACACATTAGGTTTCGACACTTCACTCTCCTAGGCAAGATCGTGAGTTCGTATGGATGGATTTGACCCTAGTGCTTACTGAAGCACCTCTCGAGAGATGGTCACTCTGGACTCTTCTTTCTTCCCAAGGACGTATCAACACTATAACTTTTTTTAAACCAATAGCGCGCAAGTAGCTCCTCAAGAACACCTCCTCCAGTTTTGTTAAATTTACAAGCCACTTAGGCAGCTGAACAAAATTTTTTTTCATTTTCTTAAAATAACAAGAATTCTAATATGACATTCTCATTTTGCTTTTTGAATAAAAACATATTTACATAACGCTTATTAAGACAGTTTATTGTTGTTATATAAGCTTAGATTTAAGTTTTAAAGTAAGGATTAACTCCGTTTCTCCTAGTACGAAATAAAAAAATTTAATCTGGATTTGACTGATCTTGCTCGATCCCTCTCGGCTGTTGTGTATAAAAAATTACTTTCCTTTGGAATTAATACAATTATATAGGTAAGAAAACTGAATCACATGGAACCGAAAAAAATATATAAAGCATCGTCGGTGAGATTGCCAATCCGCTATGTGCATTTTATCACCTTTTATGACATTAAATGTAAAATGCGCTTTGATGCACATGTGTGATTATTTTTTGGGCTAAAATCACAAGATTGAATAGTCAAAACAATGTCTTTTACATTAGATGCTTTATTTCATTTTAAAACGAAACCTGTAAAAAAAACCTAAATCGAAAAATGCACAACGGAATTGGTAATCTCACATACGGTATGTTTTATATTTGTTTTCACTTACGTGTGATTCAGTTTTTCAAACAATTACTACAATTATAATTTTATTTTATTCTTGACTGTTCGACCTAAAACGTTTAACAATTTCTGATTAACAAATTGATATTGCTCCATTCGATTCAGTAACTCAAGCAAATAGTAGCTTTTGTAATTATAGTGCATAAAACAGTAATTATAATGCAGTGGCAGGCGCCGGCAACTCACCGGCATTTTGCCGGCCGGCAAAAAGTCGGTGTGTGTGCAAGGTTACTATTTGACATGTCGTTCACTATTGAAATTTGGACGACCGGTAAAAAACCGGCCGTCCAAAACCGGTGTGTGTGCAACGAGCCTAAAACATGTTCCATGTTAGTAGTTCTTTAGCCAAAAGGCTCAAGGGGCCAGTTTTTTTGTTTTTTTCTTTAATATCTTTTACTTATTTTTAGTAATAAAAGTGCAATTTATTATTTTTATCAGATAAATTAACAAACAGACACTTAAGATAATAGAAGAACCATTTGCTAAATTTTCAGCATGTGTCAAGAATATAAATATTTTTGAGGTGGTTTGTTTCCTTGAACCACCACTCAAAAGATCTCATTTTTTGGGATTATTATTTTAAAAAATGTACTTAACACGCTACTAAATTTTATTATTTTAAATTGAAGTGCTACCAGTGAGTAGTTCTTCACAAGTTAGTTACATGCCATTGTATTCACTGTCAACACATTTACTTGTTGTGCATTATTTTGTACAGCTGTAAATATCAATAAATGGAAAAAAAAAAATTTCAGCATGGGTCAGCAATTTTTTTTTATTTTTTAAATATTTCTTTGGGGTGGTCTGTTTCCATGTCTCACCAATCAAATGATCTGGCTTTTTGGGGATATTGTTAAAAAAAAGTGTACCTGATACGCTTTTGAATGTTCATGCTGAGTCAATTATGTTTTTTATCACAGATTTTTTACCCTACTTTTAGGAAGCGCATTACCTCTCCCACCTGCGCACGCCAGGCAGACTAGCCATTACCTATACAACTATCGAAAATGAAACTTTTGATCTATAAAGGAAGTTGGGTCAAATCCGTGATCTAAATATGTCACCAACTCTCCGGCTATAAAAGATGTGATCACTGATGCTTGTTCGGTTATGGTTATTAGGTCGGTTACCCAAGAACTGATGTGTCAGTTCTGTTATCAATAACTGATATGGGAGTCCTGTTATTGAAGAACTAATGGGCTAAGAACTGGTCAAGTGATCTAATAACGCAACAAGAACCTATCACAGACAATTCTAGCGGCCGTAATTCGAACTAAAACATAAATTCAAAAAAAAAAAAAAAATGCGTTGATTTTAGTTTGTACACAATTCTTCATGATTTCCTTTTTTCTTACATTGTAAAACTATAGAAATCTTAAAAGTATATGAATAAATGAGATTAGTTAGTAGTGTTTAAAATAAGCTTTCTGTTACAATATTAGTGATTTTTCTTAAAATTAAAAAACTTTCAAAATAAAATGCCTAAAAAGTCTAGTCATTTGCGGACATTCTTCATAGCTGTGGACAAATCAATGAAAACTGCATCATTTGATATATGTGGACAGTTATTAAGATATAAATCAACAATAACTAATTTAAAAAAACACATGATTACAAAAAAACCCTACAGTCAATTTTCAGCAGCGATCCCCAAATGAATCAAATAGATGACACCTGTAAATGAGCAAGGGAGCTCATAGATACTCCAGGGTGTTCACAATCTGACAATAATGAGCAGAATCAAAACATACGGGAATTTTCCTCCCAAACTTCATTAGTTACTATTAAGAGAACATCCCAAACTTCTGTGGATTTATTTCCAAAATTCCAAAAAAATGAGTGAACAAAGGAAGACAAAGTAGGGCATTCTTCTATTAGAATTATTCTGGAACAATTTTCAATCATTCAGCCTGGGTAGAAGACAAGGGTTTCAAAAAATACATTAAAGAGGTCAACCTCTGTTATGAAATTCCAAATTGCAAAATAATTTCTTAAAGCCTTATACCTGTACAGTATTATAAAAGTTTTAATGCAGTGAACAAGGCTCTAAAAGACATTGAAAATGCCACTTTGACTATTAACATGTGGACTTCACAAAATGTGGAATCCTACTTAGCAGTAACGATTCACTTTATTGTAAATTTTATATTACCTCCAATTTCGCTATCCTGCGAGAAACTTCCGGAAGCTCTCTCCAGCCAAAGTTTTAAAGATTTAATTCATCAAGCAAAATATTGGTTGTTATCAGTGATAATGCAACCAATATAGTAGGTGCAGTGCAAAATCATATAACATGGAAACATTTTCAATGTTGGCTCATACTTTAAATTTGGGTCTACTTGATGGTATAAAAACCCAAATGAATTTACGGGAAAGAGTGAAAAGAATTATTTGTCACTATCGCAATTCGTGCAATCACCGATTGTTTAGTGCCTGGCCTCTCTGGATACCTATTTACTGATGACTTTGCTATACTCTGCAAATCACCTGACCTGCTGTACATCAGAACCTGCCTCCAAAGCACGGTAAATAAATTAGCTTCCTGGTCACAAAGAACAGGCTTCAAGTTTTCGACCGACAAGTCTCGTTGTGTGCATTTCAACCGCAAAAGAAACCCCGATATTCCACCTCAAATAGTTCTAAATAACAATCCTCTGGTTTACACCAATGTTATCCGATTCTTGGGTCTCCATCTAGATAGTAAACTAACCTGATCCATTCACATAGAACAGCTAAAAACGAAAACTACAAGCAGACTGAAGATACTGAAGAAATTAGGGAATACAACGTGGGGATCGGACAGGAAAACCATGCTGCGTGTCTATGAGACATTAATACTTAGCAAAATTGATTACGCCAGCTTCATCTATGCCTCCGTAAGTAGAACCAAAATTAAAAGGCTGGATTCAGTCCACCATGCCGGCATACGCCTTTCCACCGGAGCATTCAGAACAAGCCCAGCACTCAGTCTTAATATCGAAGCGGGAGTCCTACCCCTCTCTTACCGCCGCCAGATGCAAGGGGCTAAGTATATAACAAAAATTTATACACAACCAGATAATCCGGCATATCTTTCAATTTTTAATCAAGATACTGCCTATAAATATGAAAGATCGAAAAATTCCTCTCTTCCATTTTGGTACAGGATGAGATGGTTTATATCAAAAGTAATGAAACATCAGTCTCTACCGATAAGAAGAAACCTACCTCCATGGACATTATCACCTCCTCATGTTAACGTTAAAATGCTAAAAGTTTCAAAAACTAAAAAATGTTCTCCTCAAGAAGTCATTTAAACATTTCTCTCTGAATTAGATAATTACAATAGTAGCAAAATTATATACACTGATGGTTCAAAAACAAATGATTCAACATCTTGTGCAGTTTGGAACAACAGCAGGGCGCTGAAGTATAAGCTGGATGGTGTCTGCGGTATTTTCACAGCTGAACTGTCGGCGATATTAAAAGCGCTTCACCTTGCTCAAACATTTGAAGAACAGTCGATAATTATCTGCTCTGACTCCCTGAGTGCGATTAAAAGCCTATTTAAATTTTTAGGGCGCACATAATGGTATTTAGCTAATTTAAGCAGCTAAAAGTCGATTTTATAAAATCCACGGAAGGTAAAAAAAAAAACATGCTATTTATAAATTAAGATAAACAGAGGACATTATGTGACCCTTGTCCCTTCCTTCCCTGCAATACCTAAGTCGTCCGATTAGTTGAAACTGCACCATCTCTTCATGGCAACGGATATCTTTCAGCTTTTTAAGTGTAATACCTTCATTTAAGATGGGTTTTCTTATATTTGGTGATATTCTTCGTAATTAGAGTAACTGATTTGGAAACTGTAGGTGAGGATATATACTTTTGAAGTGGTTGTTATTTTACCAATTAATTTATCAGTATCATTTTGGCTGTTTGAAAAATAATCTATTTTTCTTTTATTTTCAACCACATTTCAGTATATTTTAGTGTTTTAGTAGTACTTCAGGGTACGTCCCGGCTGTTATTTTTAATATCTTTAAAATATTGGAATTTTGTAAAATAATGGTGACCAAATCAGCCGCACCTAGCCGCACCTTTTTTATTTAACTGGAACCAAACATGACAATGAGAAAATTTCAAAATCTTAAATTTCTTTTAATGAGGTCTTTAATTTTTTTTTTAATAGCTGTCCATTCGTTCAGGAGTAAGAGGAGTGATCACTGAAGTAAAATTAGAATATTTGAAGACATCTTTTTACTAGTGAGAACTATTCTAGTGACCCGTTAAAGTACACGAAGTATCAATTTTCTGAAGGAAGCTGGTAAAATAGAAAAAAAAAATCCTTTAAAAAAAAGACGATTGCCTGCTGAAAACGTTTGAAGTACTTATTTTAATTAATTAAATTCATTAAAAAGAACCACATTCACACTGGAATACAATTTTTATACTGTGAAACATATCCTGTTACTCTGATTGAGGCAAATATGTGTAATGCCGTCACATTAACATTAACTATGAGGTCCTATATTTGTGGCGTAACTTTTAAAGAATTCAGCCATTTAATGAAAACAGAAAAACAATGTTGATTCTGATGCTCTTTGTTTTGGTTTATCTATATTGCAAGCCAAGATTTGTTTGTTCGAAAGCATATTGCATCTTTCATATTAGCTCCCAATAAAAATAGCTAAGAACAGATACTATTAAAGCAATTGTTAAGCAAAGGAAAAATGAAATTCAAGAATAATTCATACGAAAAACAGAATTGATTGCGGATGTCCCTAAAGCTGGATATGGCAACACTAACGATGGTAATGCCCGCAGAAGATATTTGAAATACAGATATTACTGGTGCTGATTTCGATTTGTTATACTAATTTAAAGTCATCATTAAAGTGAAATCAAGTGGCCACAAGGCTCTTTCACAAAGGTTTGAAGACTGACATTAAATATCAAAAGTATATATAAGTCTCTATCCACCTAAGATGCATAAAATTTTTATTCACGGTGCAACATTAATAGAAAAACAACTGTTGCCAAAAGCAAAAGGGTTGCTCTACAGAGAAGCCACTGAGGCATACAACAAACATTTCAAGCTATTCATATATATATATATATATATATATATATATATATATATCATATATATATATATATATATAGGGTAAACGCACCAGTAGCTGACATGCTTAAGGAAAGTTCAGTGCACTTAATGGTTTAAATACTCTAATGGTGATGTCGTTGTATTTTTTTCACTTTTATATTTTAAAAAAACTTCTTCCCTTGCTTACTACACCTTAAAATTTTAAAATACTTCGCTCAATGATAGGATAAATGTCAATTTTGAGAAAAGTAACTTTGTTCTAGTAGCTGACAGGGTATTCTCCAGTAGCTGACAGGGAATGCTCCAGTAGCTGACAGGGACAAGAAAGTCATACAAAAAATAGCTTAATCTTCAGCATTTCTTTATTTTAAAACAGGAATTATAAATTTACCATTTGTTACAAAATAAGTTACTTGAGTTTTCTATTTTTGGCTATACACCTTAAATTCAATACAGCTAACTAACTCATAAGCAGTTTCGTACACAAATAATCTGAAACTTTTTAGACTGTTATCTAGCGTCACCTTAAACTCATTAAAACGAAATACAATGGACACAATGCTAGGAAATTGTGAATCGTCTTCAAATCTGACTCCAGTTCCACCACCTTTAGTTATAGAGACTACTGACTGCACAATCTTCTTCATTGAAAGATGACTTATTTTTTAATTTCTATTCTTGGTCCCAACTTTGTCACTTTTATTTCTTTTTAAATTGTTTATTTTTAGTTCTTCTTTTTCTTGTTTTGTTTTTTTTTCTGTCTACAGCTCTCTTTTTTTCTTTTCCTTCGCTTCTTCATTTTAAAGATTTTTTTTTTTGTTATATCTCTCTAAGATTCATAAATTACAAAGCCGCATAATTTTTCCTCTTTGATATTTTCTTGGGAGGTTCAAGCCACAGCAGCGCCTTTTTGAAAGGGCTTGGGAAGGTAATTAGAGGTGTCTCTAGTATGTTGGTTTTGTTAGAAATTGTCTCAAGGTGTGTGGAGCAGGTTACTGCAGCTTGGTGAAGTTTCGTTTTCTCCTCTCACAGTACAAACTTTGTTTCGTTTCGGATTTAATAAAAAAGGCTTTTTCATCGGCACTGAAAATTCGGTTGGGAACATCCAAGATATCCGCCAGACCTTTTTCTTATAGATGCGAATGTACATGTGAAAACCGTTGTATCATAATTTCCTTAGTTACAGAAGCATGCGATAATATAAGGTTTTCAAGGGGCCTAAAAGATAGGCGTGGGTTCCATTTAAGAAACATACTAAACCACTTTCGACCAAGGTGGTCTTCTGCGAAGGGATTTTCCCTGCCCAATCCTTTTAATATGAGCTGGACGCTTTCAATAAGTGTCCACCTAAGGCAACAGGAAAACCCAATTTTTCCATGTCACAAGCCAACTTTCTTCATCACAGAACATGATAGAGGAGGGCCCCGTTTTATGCTCCTATTGGGTATTTTCCTGTCACTTTACACAACAGTGTTGTTCTACGAACATTATTTTTACGAGCAGCACTAGCTACACATATCCCCATGCGAACGTCGTCGAGAGCTTTATCAGAACCATACGTTAAAACCTTTTTAGTGGGAGCCATCCTAGATTCCAGGAAACAGCCCTGAAAAATAGAAAAATGCCGGTGATTCCAATAGCTGACATGTTTTGTTTCAGTACCTGACACCTCCTGTCAGCTACTGAAATATATATCCTACGTTAAAAATAGAATTAAACAGCGTAGAATAGATAACAAAATAGAAAGATAAAATAAGGAAAAAATGGATGGAAGAAAATTCCAAAAGAAAAGAAAAATTATGAGAGGCAACAGTAGTTGACAGGGCCTGCCAGCTATTGGTGATGACCCATTATTAGGATCCAGTACCTGACACCCATTGTATTTCCTAATTCACCATGAAATAAGGTTCAAAGACTGATAAAACACAATCTATAAATACTCATTACAAGAAACAACACACTAATTTGAGAATAAAAAGGAATAAGTAAAGAAGAAAACATAAAACCTACCTTGGTGTCCTAGTCGGGTGTCCTCTGCTTGTAAGGCTCTGGACGACTAACGGAGAATGTGCAGTTGTAGTGGCCGTCTTTTATTACAATTACCACCTAAATAAAACAGAGTAGACAAGCTAACTATGAGGAAATATTAACAGAAGCCATGGCTTTAAGAGAGGTGGATCTAAAAGGCCTTGAAACTTTATTATTTCTATTTTTCGAAGAGGCTGTCAGCTACTGGTGCGTTTACCCTATATATATATATATATATATATATATATATATATATATATATATATATATATATATATATATATATATATATATATATTTTATATAAAAACCGTGAAAATCACTTTTTTAAGCTTAATATATTTTCGACAGTATAATGGTATTCAACAATTTTGGCCACCTAGATTCGCAAAATACCCCTATGTGGGGCGGTATGAGATACAGAACAGTGATTGGCAACGGAAGTGATAAGCAGATTCTGCTGTGGATTCGAAATTAAAACTACATAAATTTTACATTTCTTTTTTTAAGTGTATTAACAGGAATATTTCAAACACTTATTCACATTTAGTCAACTATTATGGTTTTTAATATTTATCTTTCGTATCCATCAACTGAAAGACTTGTTGTTAAGGATAAAATAAATAGATATACATTTGACCATGTTTAAAGTTTTGTTTTGGTGAAAAAATCAATTATTTTCTAATATTTAATATAAAAAATAAATATATAAGATAGCAGTTATCATTTTCGGTCTTCTTACGGTTTACTTGAATCAGCTGTTACTGGAATAAACTGTTATTAGAATCTACTACTGGATATAACAATAACGTAGTAACCTATTACCGAAAAATAACTGTTTAGCTCAACTCTAGTCACTACTACAACCGTTCCAGTTCCATTTTAGCCTGGAAGAGTGTGGATTAGAGATGGTCTAAACCGATATTTTTCAGTAACAGGGACAACCGATACTGGTCCAAAAAAATACCTGTTACAAATACCTGTTACAAAATACCTGTTACTTGTCTCAAGGTCAGCGTCTCTCCATACTCGTACTGGTTTACCCTGTTACACTTATATTCTAGCATACATATTACTCCCCTATCTGTTACCTATTCAATATCGGCTGTAATCAAAAGTTTCCTTTTTCAACTACCTGTTTAATAATATATATATAAATAAAATATATAGCCAAATAATTTAACAAAGTATTTGGGGCAGTCACCAAACTTATTTTTATTTATTTTTTTGCTGAAAAAAATAAATTACACAAGTACTTGAAGATGATAATCTTAGAAATAAAATAGCTGCAAAGATAAGATTTTTGAAAAAAAAATTGCTAATTTTTATTTTTTTGTATAGTTCATTGATACTTTATCACCTCTAAAACTAAAGGTTTTCGTGGTATCTTTTAATAAAAGGGTATCTTTTAATATGCACTTCATTAGCCAGTGGAAAAATCAAAGCTATATGGATAAGCTATCTCGTATAATCAATATGACTAAGCTATTAGATTTATTAAATATTTATGAATATTAAACTACTTTAGCAGTATTGGTTTAACACTTCTAGAATGCATTAAAACGTCCGATAGGATGATACTTATATTGTTTCTATGTATGTTATATTTTAAATTTGTCCCATCCTTTAAAAATAATAAAGATGTGAAGTAAAAAAAACAAAAAGCTAATTTGATTTTCAGACATGAAACAACAGTATTGCTAATTCATGGTAAACGTAATAGTTATTACCTAAATATTAAAAAAAAAAAAAAAAAAATGCAATCACTACTGCATATTATTTTACCACTGGTAGAACTAGTATTAAAATTAATTGTTTAATTGTATAAAGAAGGATTGATTGAATTAACATTAAACATAACAATTTAAAACGTTAAACATAAAAAACATGATTTAAAACATACAATAACACGTGGAAAGAATTTAAATATGAATGATTATACATGACATGAGCAATAGAGTTATTAATAAGACTAAAGTAAATATTCCAATTAATATAT
The DNA here is from genome assembly GCA_003667255.2 of Euschistus heros. Classification (NCBI taxonomy): domain Eukaryota; kingdom Metazoa; phylum Arthropoda; class Insecta; order Hemiptera; family Pentatomidae; genus Euschistus; species Euschistus heros. The sequence continues at coordinate 62,772 of RCWM02000151.1, read as the reverse complement.
TAAACATTTTATCATTAGGGGCTAATGTTTGCTTAAATATTAATATCAACAAATACAAACTTAACAAAGAAATAATTAGACTAATTGCAGATTTAGAAACCATCATAGACAATGATAATACCACAGATAACCACAAAAACTGTTTAAGGAATAACACTAAAATATCACTCAACAGTTATATAGATAAATATAAAAATAGAAATAATTTTTCGGCATTGGATTTCATTATTAATAAAGACATTAATCATTTAAATCTACTTATGAAAGAGAATCCAAACATTATATTCGTAAGATCTGATAAAACTAAACAATTAGCCATAATGGAAAAAGAAGAATATTATAACAAAATTATTAACTTACTTAATGATAAAAATATTTATAGAAGAACAATAAGAACAGATCCGGGAAATAATTTAGCCAAAAATATCATTAAATACCTAAATAATTTAGAAAAATCTGGATTCATGACAAAAAAAAAAAAAAGAATAATATAGCACCTAACACTTTCACCACACTGGTAGCTCATGGACCAATAAAATTACACAAAGCTAACCATAATTTAAGACTGGTAATAAATGGAAAATATGGCCCTATAGAAAAACTATCTATTTTAATAAAACATTATCACATCTCAACAATAATAACAACTATGATGTAAAAAATTCAATAGATTGAAGGAACCATTTATCTATATGAAAACCAAATGATTTAATCAATCTTATTAGCCTTGGTATAAAAAATTTATTAACCAATATACTGATAGATACTTGTTTAAAAGTCATCAATGAAAAATGGAATGATATTGAATCATATACCACAATAAAAAACAAAAAACTATACATGGAAGGACTAAAATTATGTTTACATAATAATTATTTCATGTACAATGAACAATTTTACAGGCAATTAGATGGAGTACCAATGGGCTCTTACCTTAGTGCGAATTTCAGTGGAATATGGTTGGACTATCTAATCGATGAATGTTTAAATAAACTAAATAATAAATCATTAGAATTACATAAATACATTGATGATTTATTCATTATAATTAAAAATGATCAAATCGATAATCTATTACATACATATAATGAATTCAATAATAAAATAGAGTTTACCATAGAAAAATCTATAAAGAACATAATAAACTTTTTAGATATGACTATTATTTTGGATAATAACCAAATCAAAACAAAATGGTTCAAAAAGACAACAAAAACCAATAGATAACTAAATTACTACAGCAAACATCCTAAACACCATAAATACTGTAATATTCAAAGCAATAGCCATAACAGACAGAATATATCAAAGAAATAAAAAAATATATATATACAAAATACTGGAAGACAATTTCATACCAAAACATAATTAACAAATATTGGTATTAGAACTTAAATACAAAAAAATAAAAAAGAGGATAAAATAAATATAAACCATTTAGCCACACCATCCAGAAATAATTTAAAAGACAATAAACAAAAAAAAGGTAGAAACATTCAAAAGAAAATAACTGATTTCTAAATCAATAAAAATAGCAAATATACAATAGAACATTTAAGGAATAATATAGATTCAATAGACAATACAAATAATACACCAACATTAAATAATAATAGAAATAATCCGAATTTTTTGGATATTATATTCTTTGACCAAATCAAAATGATTGTACATGACTCAGAATTGTATATTGAATAGAGAGCAGGTTAAATATTGTCTAAAGCCTAAAGCCTAACTAAAGCCCGGATTTTCGTGCAAGAAAAATTCTGAAATGTGCAGTAAAAACTTGAAATCGTGCAAAGTCGTGCAATAAAAACTTAAAATCATGCAAAATAAAATGCAAATGATAAAAAATGTTGAACAAACAATTTGCTAGTTACATTCCTTTCCAAAAAGTGGTTTTTATCTTAAAATTTATTGATCCGGTCCTTAGTAAGGGAATAATTAAATAGTCCTTGTCTAAAACGCAATAAGAACAAATCGCATCTCTTTATTGTACATGCTATACATAACCTATGTGTACATATTACTTATGAATACAAATATGTATATTGCAATTACAAATAAAAATAACCGTTCATTTATGCTCTAAATCATTAAATAGGGATAAAAATTCAAGTTTTCGAATTAGATTGTGTGTTAGATTCGAATTAGAGTGTGCATCAACTTGTGACTTTCTTTCGCTGCCGATAGCTTTGTCACCGGATTTTAGTTCCGGATATTTTACTATCCATCCTGGTATCTTTGAACTAACACTAGTGAAATTTTAGGTATTTTAATGGAGACAATGTTACTCCTTAGAAGGAAGTCGGAAACTAAAAAATTATTACTTCCGATGAGAAAAGTTATGAACGAGAGTCAAAATTTCTTGGAAGGTGGGGATCCGAGTTCCCTAGCTCAAGTCAATCTAAACATTTCTAAGAACACTATAGAAGCGTATTCATTTTAACACGCTTGGATTTTTTATATTTTTGTACTAAGAATAGTTTATATCACTTAAAAAAGAAAAATTATCACCTATATAAAAATAAAATTATTCATTCTTCTAAAAGTTGCTACTTTTTCAAAAAGAAGAAAGTGTTGTGCGCATTCACGATTTGAATCCAGGAATTTTGTGCATTCAAACTGCAAAATGTGCAATTTTATGCATTAAAACAGCAGAATGTGCAATTTTATGCATTCAAACTGCAGAATGTGCAATTTTATGCAGTAACCCCCAAAATGTGCAATTTTGTGCAATATTAAACTAGGTAAATTTGGGCCTAAACATCCTAATTCATATCAATAATTTGTCCCTGGCTGATTACGAGCTTGCAATAAAAAGATACAATTGCACGAGAATCCGGGCTCTAGTCATAACTAATTTTCATATTTATTATCCATATATGTTTTCATGTTTTTAGGGCTTGAAAATGTGGCATAGGCCAAAATGTGAAATTTTGCCCAAATAAAAGGAATTATGTAACATAGTTATTTAAATATAATTGTGATAGCAGATAATATTGCTAATTAATATTCCTTATACACTTAAATCTCCTTAGGTTATATGAAATATATAATTATTTAAGATGTTAGATGTTTTATAACAGCATTCATATTTTTTATTTGATTTATGACCCATAAAAATAATATAATTGCTTATGTATAGATTTCATATTTGAGCGTATTTTAATGATTATTAAAATTAACAATAATAAAATATAAAATAATGTAAGAGTGTCAAAATACAATGAAGACCGGCTGACATTTTACTAGAAAATACCCGTATAAGAGTGGAAGTAAAAATACTGGTTTAGGTAAACGAGTATCTGGTAACAGGTAGAGTTGACAAGAAAAAAATACTAGCCTAGGACAGTACGCAGTACGAAGGTAACAGGTATGAATGTTGTTCCCAGTACTGAAGTGAGTACGCAAGTATCTCGTCCCTGTTACTTCTGAACATCGGTAACAGGGACGCGGTTCAGTGAGCCCATACCTGTTACAAAATAACAGGTCCAGTATTTCTGAACCACCATTAGTGTGGATCAGTCAAGCCCGTACTCGGTGACAAGTCACAGTTCCAAATGAACTGGCTCATCCCTACAAGGAAGTATTTTACTGATAACGTTCGTCTTTAGAAAAATGTAAGTGAATATATTCGTTTTTGCTGTTCTGGATAGTTGATTATAGTATTGTCTGTTACAATATCTAGTTTAAAATCGATATTGAAATTTTGTTTTTTTTTGTTTGGGAAATAGTGAATGTTGTATATGTTCGTTGTATTGAAATGACTAAACATATTAATTATTTTGCTTTTCATTTTATTAATAATCTTACAATACTACGAATATCCTACCCCAACTCCTCCTTTAGTCCTGTGGGAACTTCTTTAGCCACACACCATTAGCTTCACTCATGGTGTTTAATGAAAGCAAGCAGATAATGTTAATTTCTTACATCTTATTATTTTATTATCATATCCTTATAGGAAATGAATAATAAATAATCACCATAACTCAATTACACTCATGTTTTGTCTATTTAACATTTTTATTTATGGATATGAAATTAATAGTAAACAATCAGAATATATATTACACTCATGTCTTATTTTATCATTTAATATTCTTTTTTATTTATTGTTAGAATTTTAATTCCATAAAGTAGTATGTGTGGTTGAATAAATAAAAATTTGGATGTATTAATTATATGTGTGAGGGGTTAAGTAAATGGTTTAAAACCTTCAGGTTTACCTGAATAAATTCCACTAATTTCTCTTATGAACATAATGCTGACCTGGAGTCAGCATAATAATCAAAATTCAATTTGATTAGTACATTTTTGGAGGTTTGCTAAGGCGCTTATCAGGCTTCTGTAAATTAAAGAATATTTGGTGTAAGTAAGTGTCAAAGAAAAGATCTAGATATTATATTATACTAATTATTTTCAGTATATAATACTTATTATTGTCAGTATATTATACTAATTATTATCTATAATATTATTTTACTATACAAAATGCATTGTACATTTATTTACATTGTCTTAATTATTAATTATTTATTTTTATATTTCCAGAAACAATATCTATGGCTATCCGCCAACATTCACTAGAGCGAGTGACCTCATCCTGCTGTAACGTTATTCTAAGCAGGATTTGGGCAGGCGCTGCTTATGGAGCCAGAGCTTACATCTACAAAGATTCAACGATCGCTGATATGGAGCTGAGCAGCCCACAATGTCTCCTGCTTGGACTGCTGCAATCATTGGTTACGGAAGAGATCATGTCATGCTGTGTGCTAGCTAACATATGTCACCAGGTTCAGCAACTTCAGTCGGATTACCTGAGAGTCTGGCTCACTGGGGATTTTGTGTTCCCTCACCAAGATATAGAGAAGGCAATGGCTCTACTTGCCAAGCTCCTGAAGTCTGGTGTACTGAAACTGCCTTCTCATGTCATCAGGATAATGTCCTGTCTTGCGGCTAAGTATGGAATCCATGAAACCCAGCTAGTAGCACCATCCAGTGTATGATATGATATGATTTTTATATAGTAGAATTAACTAGATTTTTTAGTGAAATAGTTGTTAATAACTATTACACCATCTCTTGGTTTTCTCTTAGCCTTGTATTTTTAATGTTATATTTTTTGTATTTAAAGATTAAAAGTGAGAGACTAAGCTGCCTTGAATGGATGAAAGATGGAATTCTTGACTGTTTTATAATATTAGATGTGGGGGATACTACCTTAAACTTTATATTAATCTACTAAATTTGGTAATATTGTTTTATTACTGTTTGAGAAGAGAGGATATTAATTGTACCTCTATTTATTTATGTTTTGCATAATACTTGAATTATTTCATGATATTTTCATACATAGCAGTAATTTTTAACCTTGTTAACATTGAACTGATTCAGTGGTAGAAGATTATGTAAAAGTATACTTAGACATCCAATTTTTAATTTTAATTTATGAGTTGGTAATCCAGATGGGCAGAGGCTATTAAGAAGCTCTTGCGGATAATGGACTGCATTATCAGTGCTTACAACTAAAGGCCCATGTATCATATTTTTACCAACAATACCATAAAGCAAAGAAGTGACATTTAGATTTGGTAATAATTTTTTTCGGCAGAAATAATTTTATTGATTTCATCAGGTTGGATTTTAATTTCTAGCCATAAAATATAATATTGTCACAAACCTCATTTATTTATTATTGCTAAACCTTCCTGGAACTATTAAATTTGGTATATATTAGTTCATTAGTTTTAATGGTTAGTGATGGTGAGTAGTTAGTTCTTTTAAATAGATGAAGCCTTTCTGTGTTGGATTTTGTAATCCAGGTGTCAGCTTCAATTTATTTCCTAGATATTCATTTAATACCCCTCAATTAACTTTGCCGTCTGGGTTTGAGGAGAGAGGATATAAATTGTACCACTATTGGTATTGGCAGAAATGTTTGTATTCAACATTTAAGACCATTTCACGCTTCTCCAAAATAATTAAAAAAAGGCTAATTAGCTAGTTTATTCACCAAAATAAAAATGTTAAAAATTGCTTGGTGAATCTATTCTAATTTTTTTATAAACAAAAATGTCAGCTGTAACTTCTTAATATTGGAATCAAGTTTAATTTGCCTTTTTTATGGTGTGGAATTAAGTTAAAGTTCAAAAAATTTCTTCTATCTTTTAAACTTCATACATTTGTTAATGAATGATATTTTGATTTGGAATTTATATAATTTAAGTAGAGACTAAATTACCCATCTGCAAAGAACATCACCAAAATCAAAATCTATGAGATCATATCTAGTAAAATCATCTCATAGAGATTTCAGTCAACTATCCAGGAATCAAAGTTTTCAGTTATTAACTTCTAGTGAATTATATGTATCCCGTCTATTACATTAGACGTTCAAATTACAGTAACAGGGACAGTTCTATTTACAAAGAGTAGGTATGCTGCTTTGTCTTGTCTTCTAAATTCTTAGTTTTATTTATCCCTTTTGGTCAAATATTCCACAAAACTCTGACAATCTTCCTTAAACATATATATATGACTGTGTTTCACATCTTAACACATTGAGTGTGGCACAATTATCAGAAACTCTATCCCAGTGACGGATTTTATTTTTTAATTTAATAAATAGCCTTCATATCACCTCCATTTACCATGAAAAATATTTGTTGAATTTTAAGGTTTCAAAAACGTGTTTCAATTTAGAACGCTCATATGGTTGTCCTCTAACCTATGATAAGAAAATTGTTTTTGCAAAAATTATGTCTAACACCCCATGTATCTCCTCAAGCAGGTTGGAGACTCTTGTGTTAAGAACAGTAATAAATATAATAGTTAATATTTATATACAGTAATAAATATAATAGTCAAGCTTTGAAGGCACAGTTAACTTGTTTTCAAGGTTATTTTTTTTATTAACTTCTTCATAATAACCACCATAATTAAGTACTTAAAATTAGAAAAAAAGAGATGAATGATAGTTTAAAATCAACATGAATCTAATTCATGATTTTCCACCTGTCAAATTTGACGAGTTACTTTGGTGGATTTATTTATTTAAATTTATATTTTCTTTTTCTATTCCTTTACGGTATTATTGATTTTATCATTATCGAGATAATTATCGATGTTTATATGTGTTTTCAATTGAGTCAGGTAGACATACATTTTCTTGTTGATTATAATTATTGTTAAGGGGCATTGGCCCGGGAATAAAGAGTATTTGCATTTCATTATAAACCCAGGATCATGCCCATTTTCCTACTAACTCCATATATTTTATCTAACCGTGTATTTTATTTTATTTTTATTAAAAATGACAAAAGTTTATGTGAGTGTTTGACGATAATAGTGGAGGTGGGAGTGAGCTCAACATTTATTCCCTTTGAAGTTTAAAAACTCTCGATGCATACCTATTTTGTTTATATTATTACTACAACAAACAAAAAAGATGCCTACTAACATTAATTTGGTTTTTATAAGGTATTTATTGACTGTGGAACAAGTTGAGGTGTGCAGTCATGGAAGCACAATTAAAATATAAATGTTAATTTATTGTGCCTATGTTTCTGCTTGCAACGTAAACCTTCATCAGGGCTAGAAGAAAAACAAAAAGCTATGACAAAAAAGAAGTGAATTGTTTCACTAGTGTCATCGCACTGAAAGTATGCCATCTCCATACCTATTTCATTAGCAACCCTCTTATTTTCCTATTCTCGCTCAATACTCCCAATTTTTTTATTAATTATTCATCAATTAAATTATCCATCTTTTTTTTATTTTTTAAATTTAATTCTATGTATAGTTTATGCTAACTTTCATTTTCCTTCACAATTTATAACACCAATACCCTTTTCTTTCCCTTTTCACTAACTATGTACTTTTAAGTTTATAATACTATTTGTGCCTCAATCTTTATCATTTCTTTATGGCAATGTTCTATCTAATTGTTATACATTGTGTATTTATTTATCAACTGTATCGTTTATCTGTCAACTGTTATACTTTATTTATGTATTTATTTATCAACTATATCCACTGGTATTTTATTGTAATATCTTTTTAAAAACAAGATATTTAATTTTTTTTTTTCAATTTTATTTTAAATCTTATTATTATTATTTTTTTTCATAGTTTTTCTTTTTCTATCTTATTTAAAATTCACTCCTTTTTTTTGTCATATCTTTTTGTTTGTTTTTTTTCTAGCCCCCCTGATGAAGGCTAATATTAAAGCCAGGAATGTCGGCACAATAAATAAAAATTTAATTTTAATTTTATTTTCATTCCTGCAACCCCAACTACCTTTATTCTTAATTGAATTTGTAAATTCAATAAAGACTCAGGAGCAAAAATAATACAGCAAGTAGAATATTGCCTAAAATTAAATATTTATGAATCATTAAATAATAATATAGTTAATAACTGATCCAGATTTCTGATTAAACAGTCAGATAAACATTTTCAATAGCCCCATATTAAATTTGTTTCCAATAGGAATGGAAAAATCCAATGAATCATAGAGGAAATACCATGGTAAACCCCAAAAAATTTAAGCTGCCTGCCCCCTTACTCCTTCCATGAAAGATATATTTTAGATATCTGTTAGCTCTCATCAGGTGAGTACCAATATTATTCTGTCCATTCAATAATTCAAGAAATTTGATTATCAAGTTTCTTACTTATCTACACTTCATAGTGAATACTTACGAGCTTTTTTTTGCAATATAGGAATATAAGTAGCTGAGCAGCAAACTTGGTTTCAAATAAAAAAAACAAACAAAAAAAAATACAAATGATATACCCCTCCCCTGTATATTAAAATATTTGCTAGATACTAAACTTATTAAGATAAGTCGTTCTTAAATACAAAGTTACACCCCCTCTCCACTCGAAAAAAAACTTGACTTCAGTGTTAATTCTGTGGACTCGAGGGGCACTAGAAAAATTTAAATAGTAGCAATAATAATATTAAAAAAATTTTAAAGTAACAAATTTTGTCTTGAAACCCAATATTCAATATCTGGATAGTGAATCTGTATGCTTTGGATATTGGAATTTTTCAGGAATCTGAACTTAATGTGTAGGATTCGTATTATCTGAATATTTAAATATATATTTAAATTCTCTATAGCTTGCCTCTGAATATGATATTCTTTATTTCCTGTTACAGGATGGACGCAATGATTTGGCTAATCGTCTTGAAAAAGCAGTTGCCAACAACTGTCCTGGAGATATTATTGCCATAGCCAATGAGGGTGGTGATGTGAATGGGTTGACCCAGTCCGGGGAAAGCCTTCTCCATTTGGCAGTAAGGTCTGGTAGCTCAGCCTCAGTTGCTGCGCTTTGTTTCCTTAAGTCAGACTTGGAAGTCTTGAACAAAAGTAATGCTAATGCATTAGAAGAAGCTATTAAAAGTAATTGTGTAGCTTCAGTCAAGACTTTACTATTGGCTGGTTCTAAAGTTGGCAAACGTTTTCTTAGAGGAGACACCTACCTTCATCTTACGGCTGCTGGAGGCCAGAACGAAGCTATGAAAGTTCTACTGGAAAGAGGATTGGATGTAAACATAAATAATCATGTTGGTGAAACTCCACTCATTCGAGCTGTCAGAGCAGGTAATATCCAAGGTGTGAAGATTTTACTGGAGAAAGGAGCCGATGCCAGTATTATTGCAGAAGGTGCCCTCAGTCCTCTTGAGATGGCCATAGAGTCACAGAGCGTTGATATGTTTAAAGCATTAGTGGAAGGAGGAACAACTTTTACGTCGAAAAGTGGTGACACGTTATTTCATTTAGTGGCTCGTTCTGGAAACTCTGAAATGTGTAAAGTGATCAATGATCTGACACTGCCAACAAACATCAAAAATGAATATGGTATCTCGCCTTTACATGTTGCTTCTAATCCTAGTGTTTTAAAACATCTCATCAGAATGGGTTTAGATGTAGATGATAGGACAATAAAAGGAGAAACTGCTCTGTTTCTCGCATCAGCCAAAGGACCTCTTGAGCTGGTGAGGACTTTAGTCCAAGAAGGTGCTACTGTGGACATACAAGATGAAAATGGGACCTCTGCATTGATGATTGCTTTGAAAAATTCAAAAGAGGATATAGCGATTTTCTTATTACATAATGGTGCCGATCCTAAAATCAGGGACAAAAACGGTTGGAACCCACTTCACTACGCTGCTGAAGGAGGTTGTGTTAGGTCTCTGAGCACTGTGATCGATGCTGGAGCTGTAGTGAATGAAGTAGATAATAAAGGCTACACTCCAGCTGTTGTTGCAGTTGTCAATAGTAAGCTGGATGTCCTGCAGCTGCTGATAGAAAGTGGGGCTGACCTTAATGTAAAAGACAGAAATGGAGATGGAATACTGCATCATGCTGCCTGGACTGGAGAGGTCCAGTTAGTTACTGCATTGCTTAATGCTGGGGTGCCATTGGATATGAAATGTCAGAAAGAGTACACTGCCTTACATTGTGCTGCAGAAAAAGGACACACAGCAGTGGTGACAGTTCTGCTTGATGCTGGTTTGGCAATGGATACTAAAAGTGAGAAAGAAATCACTGCTTTACATCGTGCAGCGTCAAATGGATTCACTGAAGTAGTGGCAGTGTTGTTGGACCGTGGAGCAGATCTTGAAGCTAAGGCAATTGATGGTTCCACATCGCTAATATTGTCATCTTTTTTCGGCCACTTGGAGGTAGTGCAGCTGCTCTTAGATCGTGGTGCTGCAATAAATGAGATGGGCAATAGACGCACTGCCCTAGGCTGGGCCAATTATTCAAAGCATACAGCTATAGCAGACTTACTGAAGTCCAGGGGAGGGGTGGAGTAATGTCAACAGCCTGTCTGTCTTCTGGAGCTCAACCAACTGTAGCGTTTCTACCCAACTTTATGACAAATTAAAGAAATTCTAAAAGGTTTCAACGAATATCTTCAATTTTTTTTTTTTTTTTTTTTTTTTTTTTTTTTTTTTTATTAAAATTGTATTTAATAATAATCTCATTGTTTTATTTCAAAATTATAATTACATAATGTTTATCTATTCTGATTTAATGAAATGTTTTATCATGTACTTCATATTTCATTATATCCTATCACTTTGTTTAAAATGTTGTTGGAAACTTTGTGATGTTGGTATGTTAAAGTTACATGCCTCTGCATGTATAAGTTTTGTTACATTTTGTTTAATATATATAGTTGTATTTTTTGTATGTTGTATTTACATAATATACAGCAGAGTTATCCAACAAAAAAATTTCAAGGACCCAAGGTGTCTGTGTGTGTGTGCACGTGAGCACGCGCATGTGGTGTTGTGTGTGTGTGTGTGCGCGCGCACGTGTGTGTGTGTGTGTGTGCGCGCGCACGTGTGTGTGTGTGTGTGTGTGCGCGCGTGTGTGTGTGTGTGTGTGTGTGTGTGTGTGTGTGTGTGTGTGTGTGTGTGCGCGCGCACGTGTGTGTGTGTGTGTGTGTGCGCACGTGTGTGTGTGTGTGCGAGCGCACGCGGGGTGTTTGGGTTTTAAATGGCAGTAAAAGGCCTTTAAACATACCATTAAATAAACAAAACTATAATAAAGAAATCCAGACAGACCATATACACTAAAGCCAGCAATAATGGATACAGTAAATTCACAATCGACAATACTTAAAAAAAACAAATACATAAAAAAATTATGAATAATGTTTACTTAAAAACACCGGAGAATAAAGCTACCTTGAAGAAATATATTTTGTTACCATATTATGGCCCAATATCCAACAAAGTCGGAAAGGAATTAAAAATATTAGGTTGAAACCCTGGATTTAAAATAGATAAACCATTGTCATCATACTTCCCTTTACCTAAAGACAAAATAGACGCTTTCCAAAAAACCGGTGTATAGGAACTAAAATGTAATGACTGTGAAGCTAAATACACGGGAAAAACTGGACAATCAGTAAATCAAAGATTAAAAGAACTTATAAGAGCATACGATAATAAGAACTAAAATTCCAATTTCGCTATCCACCTAAATGAAAATAACCATAAATTTAATAAATACTCGGGAGTAAAAACAATACATCAAGTAGAAAATAGGTAAAATTAAATATTTATGAATCATTAGAAATAATAAAATTGTTTAAAACTAATCCAGATTTTTGTTTAAACGACTAGATAAACATTTCCAATAGCCTCATTTTAAATTTGTTTCTAATAGGAATGGAAAAATCCAATGAGTCATAGGAGAAATCCCATAGTAAACCTCAAAAATTTAACCTACCTGGTCCCTTCCCCTTTCCAAGATGGATATATTTCAGATGTATGTTAGATCTCCTCAATATATATAGTATATATATAATCCATGTAACATATTGCTGATGTGTTGAGAATTTTTTGTTTTAGAACTGAAGATGAATGTTTAGCATTCGAAACTAGTATTCTAATAAAATAATCCCAATAGAAGTGGCAATTAGTCATCAATCCTAAACCTGTTGATTTTTTTTATATTATCTAGTGAAACTTAATTGAATTGGAAACTTAAGGACACTATTTTGAGACCTGCTAGGATCTAATGATTTTTAGTGGTTGCAGGATAGTCTGCCATTGTTGTAATAAAATTTTAGTTATATAATACAATAATCATAAATATAGTTATATAATGAATGAATGAAATTATTTATTGAATAAGCTTACGCTTTTTTACAATAGAGCTTGGCCAATCTAGTTACATTCGTACAGCAAAATACACATGTGTAGGTACATATTTACAAGAAAATAAAATATAGATTCATTTGATTTTAGCCATATAAAACAAAATTTCTTAATTAAGAATATTTTTTGATATAACATTATTTCCTACATAATTTAGTGGTTTTATTATGTACAAATAAACAGTTTAAACTATACCAACAAATCGAAACTAAAATAAAAACAAAAAAAATCACGTCTTGTTATTGCTACTAATCAATCCTCTTGGGTGTTATATCATTATTCGTTCAAAAGGAATGTTCTGAGTTTAATAACTTTGTTATGAAATTATATACTACGTTAATTTTTTGTTCATCTTCAATTGTTAAAATCGTGGCTATATTATGGGGGACGTTTTTTATTTTATTATTAATTAAAAAAATCCGCCTGAGTATTAGGTATTGGGGGCAGTTGAATAGAATATGATTTAAGGTTTCTTTTCTCTCTTTTTTCATTTTGATTACATAAGTTGCATATGATTTCGGAGTCTATTTTGTACATATTATTTTTATAATAAATCTGTATTTTTTTATCCGAGGCAAGCCTTAGTTGTGACATTATTCTTATTTTGTAAAATGGGGTATTTAAAAGGAAGTATTTGGCACCAGCAATGTGTGTGGGTTTTATTTCCTTATAGTAGGGATTAAAGGTAGAAATGTTTATCCTTTCTAAATCCTGAGCTATGAACATGTTTTTATATTCTCCAACAGCTTTTCCTAAATTCTTCTTTATTAGGACAGGATCCTGATTTTCCCATAAATCAGTATTGTTTGATATCAGTAGTAAATTTTTTAGTTGGCCAATCCAGTTATATTTTATTTCTTGAGGATGTGCAGTATGAAGTTCATATAATTTATTATATAGGACACGGAGGATTCTATTAGCTGGAATGTTTAAAATACTAATCCACCATTTTATAAGACATTTAAATATTTTCAAACTTATTTTCACTTGACCTGTTTCGAGTCTTACGTAATGGCCTGGAGTATTGAAAGGTAAATGCAATAAACATTTTAAGAAGTTCGATTGTACTTTTTCTACTACCTCTAAATACCTTAATGCCCATAACTCACTGGTGTACAATATTTGTGATTCCACTAGGCTTTGAAACAGCCTGATCTTTGCCTCCCAAGGAGAACTCTTTAGACTTGAAAATATAGCCCTTGTGTTATCATTTGCTGCTTTAGCTCTGGTAATGACAGATTTAGCTTGAAGATGGAATAATCCTGATCTTGAAATAATGACTCCTAAATATTTATGAGAGTAGATGATTATTGTAGAAAAACACATCTTTGATTTTTTTTCTCCTTTACTGAAAATAATAATTTTTGTTTTTTTATGGTTTACTGATAGTTTTTTGTGGAATCAATATTTTTGTAATGCGTCTAATTTCTTTTGGGTTTCCCGTTTGGTATCTGAAAACAAAATTAAGTCGTCGGCAAATAAGATTGCGTTGATATTATTTTTACCGTCTATTGATACTGGATTACAGTTCTGTGATGTTAAGTAGTTTTCTAGATCATTTATATAGATAGCAAAGCAGGCTGGTGACATCGGGTCCTTGTAAAACTCCTTTGATAATTGGGAAGCTGTCCGTAGTATTTTCATTTATTTTATGTCTCATATTGGATTTTTTATATAAGTCTCCTATTCTTATTATTTTCCTGCCTAACCCAAATTTATAAAGTTTATCCCAAAGTATTTCTTGATTGATAGAATCAAAGGCTTTTTTGAAATCTACTGTGATTGCATATAATTTTCGTTTAGATTTTTGAATGTGGATTTGAATCAAAGCTATGAGTGAGAAAATACTGTCTACGCAACCTCTTCCTTTTCGAAAACCATTTTGGGTTTCTACTAATGGGTTACAAAATTCTATCCAATCACCTATCCTATTGTTTAGTATGTTAGTAAATATTTTTGTGATGGTTTTGAGCATTGAAATGGGACGAAAGTTGTCTGGAATAGCTGGGTGTTTGATCTTTGGAATCAAATACATCAGAATTTCTCCCCAAGATTTTGGCAGTGCTTCTATTTCTAAAATTTTATTAAACCTTTTTAAAATATAATTCTTCCCTTGTTCTGGAATATTGATCCAAAACTCGTTCTGAATATTGTCTAAGCCTGGCGTTTTATTAGGTTTACATGCCTTGAAAGCTTCTTCTCAGCTCATGGAGAAAAATAGGAGAATTAAAATATGGATGTAGGACATCGAATGTATTAAATCGGTCAGATGAATCCGTGGGTAAGTATAGTTCTTGCAAGTAGTTATTCCAATCTTCCACCGTTAACAGATTTTTTATGTATACTTTCCCTTTCCTGTGTTTGTTTATTATGTCCCAAAAATCTTTTGAGTTTTTTGCATTTCTTATATCATTAAAGAGCATATTAAAATATGTCTCCTTACAGTTTTTTAGAATTTGCCTGTATTTTCTTCTTTCAGCAAGAAATTCCTCCCGGGTTACATTTGTTTTTCTTTTCTGAAATTTTTTATATGATTTGTTCAATTGTTTTTTTGCTTCAAAGCACTGGTTATTATACCATGGTTGATTATTACTGTTATTATTATTATTGTGGGGGTTTAAGGTCTCTATCACTCCGGCTTAATTAATTGCATTTTTCATTTTCTCTTCTAAGTGTAAATATATTTCATCAATAGTATTTTCCTTAGGAAATGTTAAATTGGTTAGTTCTGTTTTAAAAAGTTCATAGGTTAGGGGATTCCATCTAATAATTTGTTTACCTAGGTTGACTCTTTTTCTCTGATTAGGATTGATTGATGCTGTATATAATTGGTTATTAGAACGCACGGGAGATGATCAGATAAAAGTAGTTGATCTGAAATAAACATATCATGAATTGTCAATGAGTTCGAATTTAATTCATTCATTCATTCAATCAGTTATATAACATAATTATAGTTGTATAATTTTATCATTTTAACTAATTAATAATTCTATAAATATAATTATATTATAAATATACAAATAAAATAAATGTAACCCGAATCATAAAAAAAAAAAAAAAAACTATTGTTAAAGATATTTTTTCATCTTTAATAACAGAAAAATTTTGCAAATTCTAGGTATCGAGTATTTATCAACATAGCATGATATAAATTTATAATAATTTAACTATAAATAGTAGTGTTTTCAATTTATTTAAATTTCATTTTCATACAGTTCGATAATTCATCATTTTAACATGTGAAAATAAAATCTAATACTTTGTTGGGTATCCTCAGATTTTAATTATCTTATTTATTCTCATTTACTTTGATTCAGCAAATTTTTAGGTTATATATACAGTTACATATTATACACAGTTTGCTGTTTTCTTATGGTACTGACCTGACAAGGGGACGTTTGCAGTTGTAACTCACAGATTTGAATGCCGATTTTTGTGTGGATAGTAGGGACCTATAATAGTGCAAAACTAGAGTTATATAGCCACCAATGGGCATTAGGAGCTAAGAAAAAAATAAATAAATAAAATCACGTTTTATTTTTTTTCTCAGGTCAAGGTAGAGAAATGATTCTTTCATGTTTAATTTGTAGTTATGTATGCTATTATAAATAAAAATATTTTCGTTATGCTCAAAACACTACCCGGCTTTAGAGTGCTCAAAAACAAAAAAAAATGACAAAATTCCCAGGAAATCTGCTGTAAATTTGTGGAAACTTTTTTTCATGAACAACTGACCTCAAATGTGGATTTAACGCACCATAAAACCCTTATATGTGAAATATTATCAAAATCAAAAAATATTGATTTTTTACCCCTTTCGAGGAGGGTTAAAATTTTGAAGTTAAGATTTCATCAACAATTTCTAAAGGCCCATAACAACCGCTGTGTTCAACTGATTACAATAGTAGTATCACAAGAATCAGCATACATTCTGTTTTTTATCCATGCATATAACATTGGAATTACTCTAGATTTTAATAGACAAAAACTGATGTGAATGAAAAAATCCGAGGTCAGCTATAACTTGAGATATTTCAATAAGGGGATATTTTGCGACCTCCGGATTTGGGCTGAACTATGCAGTTTTAGGGCTTCTAAATGACCTTGATCTATTTTTATTATTATTTTAATTTTTACACAATCAATTTCAAATAAGACCATTTAAAAAAAATATACATATTTTTTAACCAAAACCTGATATTAATTTTAGATAATTCATAAATCTTAGGATCTCAATGCAATTTGAAATAAAAATATGGGTGCGAAAAATTTTTAAACTAAAAACTGATAGTATTTTCAGATTCCTCATCTCAAAAAACATATAGAAACTAAATTTTGTCGAAATCAAAAATAATTTTTTTTTACCTTTAAAATTTTGTAGGATTTTAGAAGGCAAGGGGCTGTCTATTTCTGAAAAAATGTAATTAATTTGCTCTATCTCACATATTTTGCCACCGATTAAGACCAAATTTTAAGGTCATCTAGAAGCCGTAAAACTGCATAGTTTAGCCCAAATCCGGAGGTTGCAGGATTTTCCCCTCGAAAGGGGTAAAAAATCAATATTTTTTTATTTTGATATTTCACATACAAGGGTTTTATGGTGCGTTAAATCCAGATTTGAGGTCAGTTGTTCATGAAAAAAAGTTTCCACTAATTTACACCGGATTTCCTGGGAATTTCTTCATTTTTTTGGAGGTTTTGAGCATAACAAAAATAATTTTATAAAATCTTCAATGAAGGAGTTATATATATATTGATCAATAATAGCATTATAAAAAGCATTCAACTCCTCTTTATTAATAGTAAAAAACATGTGACATGTTTCGGGAAACAAGGTCCCATCATCAGACTGAAAACAGTATTTAACAATTTACTATAATCACACTATATTTTCTAACATCTAAACAATAATATTCTAATTTCAATCTACTACAATATATCTCATTATAAATTTACCTTTAAAACAATCTCTTGGTGCTAACACACCGTGTCAGTTTCATTTACATTGTGTCTATTGAATACCTCTTCTACTTTATGGGTACAAGGGTCAATCCTAATCTCTACTATTGTTATTAATACTAAGTTGGCCAATCTTATATTATTAATCTATTAATTATACCAGCATATATAGATCCTATATTATCTGTGTCAGTTTAATAGTTTATTGCATTATTGATTGTTTTATTAATGTATATCGCTTCTTTTATTTTTCTATTATGTGTTTTGGTTTCATGTTGTAAGATTTTAACGTTATCAAAATTGAATTTGTGGTTCAGTTTTTGTGCGTGTTCTAAAAGGGCTGTTTTATTACTGTTTGATTTGCTTATTTTTTTAGTGTCGTATTTATGCTGATTAATTCTTTTATATAAATTCTGCTTAGTTTCTCCAATATAATGTTTATTGCAATCCAAGCAGTCAATCTTATATATATGACATCTTTCTTATTCATATGTTCTATTTCATATCCATGTTTCGTTCTGTAAACATTTAATAATCTATTACTTGATTCTTCCTTCTTTATCCATTTAGTGTTTATTTTATCTTTGTTTTTAACTATTAACATATTTAAATATTTAATTTTATTTTCACTCATATTCTCTCTGGTAAATTCTAATTTTTTATTCATTTTATTAAATCTATTAAATATTACATCCATTTCATTATTGTTATTTGTTATAATTAATAGGTCATCTATATATTTTACTATTAATATCGGTTCATTAATTATTTCTTCTTTAAAACTTTTCTCCATTAAATAATTTAATGTTATTCCACTAATATTAACACCTAAACTCGACCCCATTGGGATTCCGTTTATTTGTCTATAATATTCATTTCATAAATAAAATAATTATTATTTAGACAAATCTTCAATCCTTCAATATATAATTTTTTATTTTAGTATTTTGTTTAATTTTTTCCCATTTATCCTCTATTATTTTAATTGTTATGTCGAGTGGTATATTAGTGTATAAGTTTTTTACATTAAAGCTATTAATTACTATGTTGTTGTATTTTATTTCATTTAATTTATTTTTTAATTCGATGGCATTTTTAATATCAAAGTTATTGTCTTTATTTACTATATTCAAGGTATCATTAATGTATTTATTTAAATTATATGTAGAGCCATTAATATTATTAACTATTAATCTTAGATTTTCTTCTTTTTTATGTAATTTTATTAATCCATATGCCTGAAGCTTATATATATTGTTTGGTGCCAAATTATTTTTTTATTTTTTATTAATATAGCCTTCTTTTTCTAATTTTTCCAAATATTTATTTATTTCATTAGTATAATTTTTAGTTGGGTCCACTCTAAGTTTTCTGTAAGTATTTTTATCATTTAATATATCAAACATATTTTTTTCTTATAGTCTTCACTGTATATTATAGCTAATTGCTTAGTTTTGTCAGATCTTATTATTCTTATATTCTTATTGTTTTTTATAAATTTATTTAACTCTTTAATATCATTCTCTATTATACTGTCTATTAGGTTACATGTTTGTCTTCTGTTATGTTTGTTTTTATTTTTATTTTTATTCAGAAAGTTACTAATGGTAGTGCTAATATTATTTCTTAAAATGTTTTTATGGTTTTCTGTAATGAGTTCATTACTTATTATTACTTCCAGGTCTGTTATTAGGTTTATTATATCTTTATTAATTTTAATATTATTATTCACATTGAAGCAAAAATTGTCACCCAATGAGAGTATGTTTAATATATTTACTGGTATGGTTAGTTCAGTTTTATTTATTACTCTGTTCATTAAATATAGGGTTTTATATTTATTAATTGAGTTATTTTCTATGTCTATTATGTTATTATTAATGTTCTGCTCTTTTGTGTCAATATTATTAGTTATAAAGGATTGTATTCTATTATTGTTTTCATTTTTTAAAACATTTGGTATTTTAATTTTATTTGTTTTGATTTTGAATTTTCTATTAATTTTCTTATTCATATTTTCATCATCTAATTTTTTATTTTGTTGTATATGTTTATTAATTATTATGTTTATGATATTTTTAATTTCATTATGTGTTATTGAACTATTATTACTTATTACGTGATCTATTATGTTTCCTAGTTTTATATATGATCCAATATGCCTGTTTAATTTCGAGTTTTATAATCTTCTTATAAACATTGGTAAAGAAATTATTATTATTAGCATTAAATAAAAATTCGTTGTTAAATAGATTGTCCAGGTGGGTTAACACCAAGAGATTGTTTTAAAGGTAAATTTATAATAAAATATATTGTAGTAGATTGAAATTAGAATAGTATTGTTTAGATGTTAGAAAATGTAGTGTGATTATAGTAAATTTTTAAATACTGTTTTCAGTCTGATGATGGGACCTTGTTTCCCGAAACATGTCACATGTTTTTTACTATTAATAAAGAGGAGTTGAATGCTTTTTATAATGCTATTATTGATAAAAATAATTTTATTTATAATAGCATTCATAACTACAGTTAAACGTGAAAGAATCATTTCTCCATCTTGACTGAGAGCTGAGAAAAAAAATAAAACGTGATTTTCATATTTTATTTTTTTTCTCGGCTCCTAATGCCCATTGGTGGCTATAACTCTAGTTTTGCACTATTATAGGTCCCTACTACCCACACAAAATTCGGCATTCAAATCTGTGAGTTACAACTGCAAACGTCTCCTTGTGAGTTTATTTTACTAACCCCCTTCAATAAATAAATTATTTCTCTTACTCGGCAATTAGTAATCTCTATTTGGTTTTTTGGTATTACTTGCGAAGACGTGGCAGTGGTTACCTTAATATTGATTATCAAATGTTATGAATACCAGCAAAGCCAATCTAAAATAAAAAATTACCCTCCCCTCCCCAAAAAAGGAAAACAGTTCAGGGCTGTTACAACCTTATAAATGTTTAATACGTATGTAAGTAACTTCACTATAAAATATATGAAAATCATGTAAGTTATTTCAAAGTACAAATTACCTGGAACTTAGATAAATGTCTTCATTAGTTTATTTCGGCTCTTGGTAGAATAGTAATTATCATTTAATGGATGCCACTATCAATTACGAGAAAAGCTTTTAATTGAGTATGGGATAATTGACCATCAGCATGTAAGTGATAATAATAAGTTAAAGTGTTTGGAAATTGATTTGTCATGTAATCCTATAAAAAAAAAAAAAAAAATGTTTTTCTGTGTTGCTAAAGGTGTTATTGTTTAATGATGATCAATAGACAGCAAGAGTTCCTGAGTTTGGTTTATACTATTTTATTCATTTACCAAAAAGGAGTTTATTCAATGCATTAAACATATTATGCTAAGTTGAATTATGTTATATTTAATATATTATATTTATTAAGAACTCCGCCGGTGGATGTAGTGTTGCTACCCCTAGTGATGCTAGGTGTACCACTGCCAGTCCCAAGCCTGGATAAAGGAGTAAAATTAATTAATAACGTCAATTTTCTGGTAACTTCTTGGATTTTCCTTTCTGGGGGGAAGAATTTGAGTATCTCCGACTAACAGGAGGTGGTCTGAGCCAATTTCTGCACTTCTTATCACTTTGATATGAGTAAACAGTCTTCTAATCCGTCGACTGTAGATGTAGTAGTCTATTATACTTTTTACATTCCTTTCTTCAGCGGAAAAAGTTATTTTATGTATCTTTTTGTGTGGAAAGAATGAGTTTCCAATTAGCAGAACGTACACACAAATCAATAAGTCTTTGACCAATACCATTTTTAGTACGCTCACCTCCATGCCTTCCCATAACTCCATGTGCTCTGGCATAGTTATTCCCAGTCCTAGCGTTAAAGTCACCCATAATAATTACTTCTCTATTCTTGTCCTGGCTTTTAATGATTTCTCTTTCCAGCTCGACGTAATACCGTTCTTTATCCAGAGCAATAGCATCTTCGGTGGGGGCATATACTTGAATAATAGTCACTTTACCTATAGGTGTTTCCAGGTTTGCCGTGATTATTCTAGGAGATACTGGTTCCCAATTTTCTACTTTTGCAAAGAGACTGTCCCTCATAAACATTCCTACATCTTCCTTTGCCCTCATTCCCGCAGGAACTCCAGAATAAATGAGGACATGTTCTTTATCTAAACAAACTTCTCCATGGCCCTTCTTCTTCATTTCGCTGATGCCCAGTAGATCTACCCTGTAGGACTTCATCTCCTCCACCAGCTCCACTTCCTTTCCATTCAATGTTTTAATATTCCATATTCCAAGTCGCATGTCCTTATGAGCGCCGCGTCGTAACCGACGAGTCTGTCCAAGTCCGAGGCAAGTTAAATTGCTTTGAATCATATGTTCTCTACTACGGGTTATTAGCCCAGTAGAAGAGGCCCCGTATCCTCGGAACAACTGGCCTCCTGAATATTTATGTCCCCTCAGGAGAAAGGGTGACCGGGCTATACTCCCCCCCCCCCAGCACTGGGTACCTGTTGGTCCACGGGTCTTTATTCTGTATATTCAGACCACCCCTCCTAAGAGGGATCCCCCATCCATCCGCCACCCGGGGGACGCGCTCCCTAGCGGGCAGGTTCCGCCGAGAGTAATGTCAATGAAATTTACAAAATGGCCTAAAGTTTCTAGTACAGAATTAGGGTTTGATATTATCTCTATACAGGGTGAGTATCTCTTAGTGTAAAAAAAAAATTGGGTTAAACTAGATCAAAAATGTAGCTAAATGCCGCAAATCTCACCTTTCTATTCCAATCCGTTGCAGATATACGATAAATCAAAGACTTTTTTGAGGAAATCACGTTTTTTCCCATAAAAACTGTAATATCTCCATTTTGTCTAAATATTTTTCAAATTTTGGCCACATTTTCAGATTTAGCATTAAATTTCCTATAAGAACAGAGTACACGTAACCTTGAATTTTACAAACTTGGTATCTAAAGAACAGCTTGATCTTCACCTTATTTGGGGAAGTCACAATGTCTTATTTACTTCAACGCTCACCGTTTTTCGTAAAAACTATCCACAAAACTTCAAATCTCACAAAAACTTGCAAATAAATGTAATAATATCATATCCTCTGATGTAGTGTCGCTTTATTGACAGTTTTCCTTTATTTTCTATTAAACAATCATTTTTTCCTTTGCTTTTTATTCCAATGAACAGTTTATTATGTTTAAAATGCACATTTCCATTAAGGGATTGTCATAATGTTTTATTTACCCAAGTAACTGATTTGTATACCAAATGAGAACACCATGTTTTTTCTGTTTCAAAAGTAAATATCTCCATGAAATTGAAACAAAATCATTACGTTTAACATATCATTCGAAAGCTGATTAAATTTGCAAGTTTTTGTGAGATTTGACGTTTTGTGGATAGTTTTTACGAAAAACGGTGAGCGTTGAAGTAAATAAGACATTGTGACTTCCCCAAATAAGGTGAAGATCAAGCTGTTCTTTAGATGCCAAGTTTGTTAAATTCAAGGTTACGTGTACTCTGTTCTTATAGGAAATTTAATGCTAAATCTGAAAATGTGGCCAAAATTTGAAAAATATTTAGACGAAATGGAGATATTACAGTTTTTATGGGAAAAAACGTGATTTCCTCAAAAAAGTCTTTGATTTATCGTATTGGAACAGAAAGGTGAGATTTGCGGCATTTAGCTACATTCTTGATCTAGTTTAACCCATTTTTTTTTTTACACTAAGAGATACTCACCCTGTATAAGAAGGGTTGTCTTTATTCATTATATTTTTAATTTTATTTATAAAATGGTATCGCTCGGCAAAATATTTTATGCATGACATTATTATATGTTTCGGATCGTCTTTAACTTCGCACAATTCACAGTAATCCATATCTTTTCTTTTAATTTTTTATAAGTATGTACCAGAGATAGCATGATTAATTCTCAATCTGCACATTGAACTTCTCTATGATCTGGGAGCATAGCTGTTACCAAACCATGGTTCCATTGAGACCAGTGGGCAGTGAGATTTATAAAACAATCTCTTATCTTCTTTTGCATAACTTTTCTGCCATTCAACCTTCGTGGAAACTTTTAATTCGTTAAATATATCTGAAAATGGAACACGACATTTATCAATCGGTTTTTTTGTTGCTTCTTTGGCAAAGCTATCGACTGATGTATTGCCTTTAATACCTGCGTGGCCCCTAATCCAAGCAAATTTTTTTTTTTTTTTTTATTTCAAAACATCTTTATTCAAAAGATAAATAGTACATTGATACATATATCATTAAAATATAATGTATCTAGACAGAGTTTTACAAAATATCATCCTTTTGGATGTTTTAATGTGATTGAATGTTAGAAAAAAAAAAATAGTGTTACAGATAAATAGCAACATTCAGTGACGATGTTACACTGAGATTAAGGTAGTAACAAAGGAAAAAAAAAGGGATAAATAATTAAACAGATAGGAAAAAAAATAAATAAAAAATAAAATAAATAAATAAACAGAAATTAAAAGAGAGTTTTAAGACGGGAATTTGTCCTTCCATTCCAGTTGGTTGGCTTTGAAGGAGGATTTAAAGAAGAAAAAAGAGGATTGGACAGGGTAGGTAGCATGTCGTAAAATTTGATGTGACAACGTTTTATGTACTGAACAGGGTTTTCTAGATTAAATCGAGATGCAAAATCAGTCAGTCGGTCTGTACGCCAAGGGGACTGTCTTCGTATAGTCATTAGTGTTCTGTTTTGGAGTCTATTTAATTTATTGATGGTATCTTGAACTAAGTGCCGAAAAAGAGGAGCTGCATGAAGAAGTCTAGGACGAAGGATAGCTTTATAAAGAAGAAGTTTCAATCGGACAGATAAAGTTGGAGAGCGAAAGAGATGCGAAAGAGAAGTGAATGTTTGTCGAGTGAAGTTTAGACGATGACGGAAATGACTGGAAAAGGTTAGGTGTCGATCGAGTCGAACACCAAGGTAGTTAATAGATGATACAATCGGAATTTCAGTATTATTAAGCTTGATTGGCTGGATCTTTTTCCTTTGGGATTGACGGGAAAATGAGAAAACTATGGCGTCAGTTTTAGAAGGGTTTATACAAATACCTAAATTGGAAAGGGAATCTGAAATTTGTTGAGCCACCGCTTGTATATTTTGAAGGGCTTTTGTAGTGCTGATGGAGGAGCTGTAGATCGCTATACGTCGTCGGCATAAGCTGATATTTCGACGCGTGGGTAACGAGTGCCGATGACATTTGCTGTGTAAATGGAGTAGAGGATAGGAGAAAGTACAGAGCCTTGTGGAACACCAATCCGAGAGGACTTATATGATGACAAGGAGTTTCCAACTCTATAACAAAAGGAACGATTTGAGAAATAAGACCGAAGTAGATTAAAGAGAAAAGGAGGAAATTCGTGATGAAGAAGTTGAAGAAAAAGATTCTCATGTTGAACGCAATCAAAAGCTTTTGTACAATCAAGGGAGATCATAGCAGTAGCGTGATTTTTAAGAAGAGCAGTGGTAACATAATGTTGTACACGTGAAAGTGAATGTACAACATTTAGACGAGGTTGGAAGCCTGTCTGTTCGTAAGGGATAATTGAGAGTTCATCGCAATGAGTTTGAATATGCGGGAGCAATAATTTTTCAAAAAGCTTTCCTAAATGGGAGAGGAGGCTAATGGGACGGTAATGATCCGGATTTAAGCCAGTTTTATTAGGTTTCAAAAGTGGTATAATAATGGCTTTTTGCCATGAGCTGGGAAAATATCCAAGAACTGAGCAATTGTTGTAGATGGAGGTAAGATAATTTAAGGTTATGCGAGGAAGATGGCGGAGAAGAATAGCCTGTATATTATCTGGCCCAGGTGCTTTCTTAGGTGCCATTCGAAATATCGTTGCTTTAACTAATTTAGCATCAAAATGGGGTGCATCGGAAGATTTAAATGGCAGAAAAGGAGGAACATAAGGAAGAGGTGCAGAAAAATGTTGAGCATAATGATCACAAAGAGCTTGTGCTTGCTCTTGTGCTGTAGGAAGCGGAGAGTGTAAAGTGGGAAGGTTAATAGGAAGGCGTTTATATAAGATGATCGCGATAATTTCCAAAATTTTTGTAAATTTTGGGAGGCAGCTGTTATTTTATTTTCCCAGATTGAGTTTTTCCATTTTCTGTAAAGCTGGGAGATTTGTTTTGTAACAGAACGGAGAGCAATGCGGTCTTCTGGTTGATGGCATCTCCGCCACCTATTTAGCAAACGATGACGGACAGATATTAACCAAAGAATATGTTTCGGAAGTGTTTGTAATACTAAAGGTTTTGGTTGGAAAGTAGGGATAGAATGAGAGGCTGCTTCTTGGAGCAAAGTGGTGAAACGATCAACTGCGTTGTCTATATCAGCCGTGGTTGGTATATCAGGTAAAGGGGGCAAGGAAGAAGGAGAGTTTTTGAAAAGAAAGGATTGAAATCTTATCCAGTCAGCTTTAGAATAATTGTAATGGAATGAAGAGTTGGGTGGGGTGCTAATAGAGGATATGTGATAGACTACTGGGAAATGATCTGAAAAGGAAATGTTGTTAAGAGTATAACAATAAGTAATAAGATGAGGTGCATGGGTATAAAGTAAATCTATTGTACTAACATGGCCTCGAGAAGACTGAAATGTAGGAGAAGAAGGGTAAATAATAGTTCCTGGAAGTTGTGCGATGGCTTTTCCCCTCGGATTGGAGGAAATATTATTCCACATTTGATGTCTGCTATTAAAATCTCCTATCACAAACGATGATTTCGGAACAGATTGAAGGAACTGGGTGAAAGGTTTCACTGGAGAAGAAGGACGAGCGTAAATTCCATACAGCTGATGAGGGACTCCATTGACATATAAAATTATATCCAGAAGTTGAATTGAAGGATGAGGGGATGTGGTTTGAAGAAAGCGATGTTTAATGGAATTGTGAACAAATATGGAAACATCAGTAGTATGATAGGAAAAATAAGAGAGAAAACGAGTGTTTACGGGAAGTGAACCAGTATCAGTAAGAATAAGAATATCAGGGCGTGCAGAAGTAAGAAGGGCGTGAATACCTGGAATGAAAGGAGAATGATTAATATTAAAGTTAACTACCTTAATCTCAACCATTAATGTCCATATTTGATGAGGCCTGAAGAGTGATAAGAAGTGGCTGAAGAGAAACAGAGAGCTGCTGGATGCTTACTAAGAGAGCCTGGAGTTGAGTGACAATGGGCTGAAGCGTAGAAGTGATAGTTTGTTGTATTATCGGAGTTATCTGCTGAAGGAATGAAACTGCTGGCTGAGGAGAATGCGCTGAGCGAACATGTGTGCGAGATGGCTGCGGTGCCACGATATTAGGAGCTGAAGTTCGTGGAAGATTTGGAAATTCTTCTGAGGACAATGGTGGCGGTAGAGATGTTATTGTAGGCTTGATAGGTTTATTTTTTGCAACATTTATGTATTCCAAACGTCGTGTGCATCGTCTAAATGAAGCCGTGTGCTCTTCATTACATCCTGCACAACGAAGTGGGGAGTCTTGAGGGCAGTCTTTTAATTCGTGATTGCCACTACATTTCACACATTTAATAGGGCGAAAGCAGTAGGTGGAAATGTGCCCGAAGGATTGGCACCGAAAACATTGGCGAATTCCTTCTGATGGTCTTTTTCGTGGTAGTTCGACCCTGTATCTCATGCGATTGACTGATCCGGGAGCCTGGAGATTTTCAGGTTTTACTGAAGGGGATGTGGTGACTATAATCTCAGGGAGATCCATTTTGGTTCCATCTGAAAGTGTTTTCTTTAGTCTTCGTATAGATTTGACGCCAGGAATGGCCAAAAAGGTCCTGTTAATATCTTCTAAAGGAGGAAAGTCAGTTAAAAAGCCGGTTACGAAATATCGTTTATCATTGGGTCCGGATCCGTATGTATGATGGCTGATTTCTTTCGAAGTGAGCCAATTCATGATTTCTGTTCTCTCTTCAGTATTTGCGGGATGTAGGCGAATGTCTCCAGATCGTAGTGAGGAGAAAGAGGCGGTTATATGAGGTCGAGAGTTGAGAAAGGTTAATAATTCATTTCTCGTTATGTTTGAAATAATAATTGGTGGAATCTTTGGAGGAGAATCAGATGAAGGATGTGTAGAAGTTGATGTATTTAGTAATGGCCTTTGGTCAGGATGAAAATGGTCTAAATTTAGATCAGGAATTAAATTTCCATAAGAGTTGGGAAGCGCTTGTCTTTTGGCTGCTGTACTAGACTCGTCAGGCGGCCATGGCCTCGCCCTGTTCGCCATGGCAACCAACTATAATAAAGCTTGTAAGCAAATTTAATAGTTTTACCTTGTTTTTTAATCATAAGAAGTTTTTCCAAAATCGAGAGAGAGGATGTTTTAGAGTTGAAATTTAGATTTTCTGTTTTTTTTATGGCATTTATGCCCGGTTGCTAGACTATGACCTTAGCGAACCAATAGCTAGCGAACCGCTAACTATTGATTCGCTAAGTAGATAACTGCTAGCTAATTTGTAACAACTTGATAACTTAGCGATTCGCTAAGTAGCTTCTTTATAAATCCAACAGATAGAGCTAGTGTAGTTGTTACATTTATGGAGCCTCTTTTACGGTTAATATCGTATATTTTGTTGTCGTCTGGTGCTCCTCACAGCCATATTTAAAAATTCAATCTTCAATGTTGGAATTGATCATTATTTTATCATTTCTAGAACGTCAGGTATCTTGTTAATATCCCTAACCTCAGAAAAGCGTTGCCTGGATACTAGCTAACTAATTCGTTCGCTAACTTTAGCGGCTTGTTAACTAATCGTTCGCTAACTTTAGCGGCTTGTTAACTTATTGTATCGCTAACTTAGCGGTTTGTTAACGTATTGAATTATATGAGATATCTCATCCTGTATTGGATAATTTATATTATTTGTCGTTTATCACAAGGTTTGCTTACTTTCAAAATTTTAATCCGTTTCATATCAGGGCTTTCCAGACAGGTGCAACGCACTTCCAACAATTTTTTTCATAAAAACTTTTCTATTTCCAGTCACACTATTGCCCGGTTGCTAGAGCATTAGATATCTCATCAATAACTAACAGTCCGCTAAACTGTGAGAAGCGTTGCTAGAACACTAGCTAGCTAACTTATTGTTTAGCTAAATCGTTCGCTAACTTAGCGATTCGCTAGGTTCTTTAAAAATCCAACAGATAGAGCTGGTATAGTTGTTACATTTATGGAGCCTCTTCTACGGTTAATATCTTATATCATATTATCGTATGATGCTTCTCTTAACAATATTTGAAAATATGAGCTTGAGTGTTGGAATTTATCATTAATTTATCATTTCTAGAACGTAAGGTATCTTATCAATATTCATAACCTATGAAAAGCGTTGCCTGGATACTAGTTAAGGTTTGTTAAATCGTCCGATAAAGTTATAGGATCGATAATTTATGAGATTTCTCTTAGCACCCGGTTCTAGACCATCAGATATCATAGCTAAATGTTGTAACACTTCAACAAACCTTCTGTTTCGAAAACAAAAAGTATCAAAGCAAAAATAAAGTAATCATACTTCCGCTCTCAATGAGCTCCAAAACTACGAATTTTATATCTTGGTCGTTGCTATTAAAAAAAAATGGACTTCTAGAACCAATAGCTAACTGAGCAATATGTTTTTTGATTCGACAATGACATACGTTGTTGTTATAACATGAAGATCGATACTATACATTCGTTAAGTGTAAATACAATAAAAAGCTTATGTATAAATCAAACAGATAGAGCTAGTGTTGTTGATTACATTTATGAAGCTTCTTCTACGGTTACCCATAATTTATCAAAAGTTTTCAATAATGATGATGATGCTATGAGGACACTGTTTTACAGATCTGCCAGGATCCGACGTTTTTTCGAGGCCGGAGGACATCCTTGGCCACTCTCTCCATTCACAATTAGAATTAGCTTTTTCGTCCTTAAGGATTGCTGTTTTAACTGTTTTTAAGGGCACTGTTTTACAGATCTGCCAGGATCTGACGATTTTTTGAGGCCGAAGGACATCCTTGGCCACTCTCTCCATCCACAATTAGAATTAGCTTTTTCGTCCTTAAGGATTGCTGTTTTAACGGTTTTATCATATTTAACGGTTTAATCATACAATTAATTTTTATATAATAAAAAAAAAATTAGAAATCAATATATCACAAATAAAATTGTGATTAAATAAAAAATTGGATGATGGATCTAAATAAAGTTAATAGAACGCGTAGAAATATACTCAAAATTAATTATTGCTCATAATTGGGTCATATTACATTTCTTTTACAAAATAAAATCTTTTAAAAAATTCTTAGCAACATACCTCAAAAAGTCAAGTAATTAAGAGATGGTAAGAGCGTTAACCCCAAATAAAATTTTTAAAAGATCAGAGTTGGGCAAAGTTTAATCATGTTTAAATATTTGATAACCAATTTTCTGGAATTAACCATCTAATTTAATCATGATTAAATCTTCCGGTTGATTTTTCAATTAACTAAATCATTAATTGACTAAAAATTGAACTAGGAGATTTAATCATGATTAAATTAGGTGATTGATTCCAGGAAATTAGAGGTCAAATAAAAATATAAATATGATTAAATTTTGCCCAACTCTGATTTTCTTTTTTATTTGAGCTTAACGTCCTTATCATTTTTGATCTAAATTACATGACTTTTTCAGGTATATTGCTAAGAATTTTTTAAAAGGTTTCATTTTGTTTCGTTCAGTGTTCTTTCACCCAATTCAGAGCATTAATGAATTTTACTGTAAAATAAACATTCATCACACTCCATTTTTTCCCCAATTTTCAGTAAACCTGGGTTGCTGTAGGGGTGCAAATGGTACGTATATTTCTACGCGTTTTGTCACTCGACATAAGGCACATTCAAAATATGAATTTAAACATTTTGCTAAAAAGAAAGCGCTATCACCATCAGCATAAAAAATAAAAATAAAATAAAATAAATAAATAAATAAAAATAAATAAATAAATAAATAAAAATAAATAAATAAATCAATAGAATAAAAAAAAAAATCTGTTAATAAAATTGTTAATTAAAATTAATAAAAGGACATCAATGACGGAAGTCCGCCATCTTAAAATCGTTAAATATTTTAAAACAGTATCCTGGAGGACAACAATGGCGGAAGTTATCCATCAGATAACTTAAAAACCGTTAAAACAGTATTCTTAAGGACGAAAAAAAACTATTAGTATTCCGCCATCATAAAACAGCATCCTTAAGGACGAAAACTAATTCTAATTGTGGAAGGAGAGAGTGGCCAAGGGTATCCTTCGGGCTCGAAAAATCATCAGATCCTGGCAGATCTGTAAAACAGTGTTAATAACAACTCAAAGTTAACAATACAATGATAATCAAAAAGGAAATAAAAATTGCATTGTACAACCTTTATCTTCCGCTCTTCTTTAAATATATACCCAATAGCTTCTTCGTGATGTTGCCTTCAGCTCAAAATTATTCTTCACACAATCCTCAATTCCAAATTTGATTCTTATAAGTATACACATATATGTGTGCTTGTGTGTGTGTTTGTATATATATATATATATATATATATATATATATATATATATATATATATAGAGAGAGAGAGAGAGAGAGGTGTGTGTGTGTGTGTGTGTGTGTGTGTGTGGAAAGTAATTACTTTAAAAAACAAAAAGTCCCTCCCATCGGAATTACGATCTAGGCTTCGTAAGATCAGCAGTAAAGCGCCGGCTAGCTCATAAGGGACACTGGGGTCTCAATAGGGCGATCGCGCTCACAACTCCAAAAGTCAGTTTTTTCTTTTTATAAATTTATTTTAAATAATAAACTTTTTTTTTTTTTTTAAATTTCGTCCTTAGATTTTATTTATCATTATTTGACATTAGATACTTTAACTTGAACACCCTGTAGTGTGACTGGAAATAGAAAAGTTTTTATGAAAAAAAATTGTTGGGAGTGCGTTGCACCTGTCTGGAAAGCCCTAATATGAAACGGATTAAAATTTTGAAAGTAAGCAAACCTTGTGATAAACGACAAATAATATAAATTATCCAATACAGAATGAGATATCTCATATAATTCAATCGTTTAACTTTAGCAAGTCAATACGTTAACAAACCGCTAAGTTAGCGATACAATAAGTTAACAAGCCGCTAAAGTTAGCGAACGATTAGTTAACAAGCCGCTAAAGTTAGCGAACGAATTAGTTAGCTAGTATCCAGGCAACGCTTTTCTGAGGTTAGGGATATTAACAAGATACCTGACGTTCTAGAAATGATAAAATAATGATCAATTCCAACATTGAAGATTGAATTTTTAAATATGGTTGTGAGGAGCACCAGACGACAACAAAATATACGATATTAACCGTAAAAGAGGCTCCATAAATGTAACAACTACACTAGCTCTATCTGTTGGATTTATAAAGAAGCTACTTAGCGAATCGCTAAGTTATCAAGTTGTTACAAATTAACTAGCAGTTATCTACTTAGCGAATCAATAAAGTTAGTGGTTCGCTAGCTATTGGTTCGCTAAGGTCATAGTCTAGCAACCGGGCATATAAGGTGTTCAAGTTAAAGTATCTAATGTCAAATAATGATAAATAAAATCTAATGACGAAATTAAAAAAAAAAAAAAAGTTTATTATTTAAAATAAATTTATAAAAAAAAAACTGACTTTTGGAGTTGTGAGCGCGATCGCCCTATTAAGACCCCAGTGTCCCTTATGAGCTAGCCGGCGCTTTACCGCTGATCTTACGAAGCCTAGATCGTAATTCCGATGGGAGGGACTTTTTGTTTTTTAAAATAATTACTTTCCACACACACACACACACACACACACACACACACACACACACACACACACACACACACACACACACACACACACACACACACACACACACACACACACCTATATATATATATATATATATATATATATATATATATATATATACACACACACAAGCACACATATATGTGTATACTTATAAGAATCAAATTTGGAATTCAGGATTGTGTGAAGAATAATTTTGAGCTGAAGGCAACATCACGAAGAAGCTATTGGGTATATATTTAAAGAAGAGGGGAAGATAAAGGTTGTACAATGAAATTTTTATTAACACTGTTTTTTACAGATCTGCCAAGATCTGATGATTTTTCGAGGCCGAAGGACACTCTCTCCTTCCACAATTAGAATTAGTTTTCGTCCTTAAGGATGCTGTTTTAAGATGGCGGAATACTAATAGTTTCTTTTCGTCCTTAAGGATACTGTTTTAACGGTTTTTAAGTTATCTGATGGATAACATCCGCCATTGTTGTCCTCCAGGATACTGTTTTAAAATATTTAACGATTTTAAGATGGCGGACTTCCGTCATTGATGTCCTTTTATTAATTTTAATTAACAATTTTATTAACAGATCTTTTTTTTATTCTATTGATTTATTTATTTATTTTTATTTATTTATTTATTTATTTTTATTTATTTATTTATTTTATTTTATTTTTATTTTTTATGCTGATGGTGATAGCGCTTTCTTTTTAGCAAAATGTTTAAATTCATATTTTGAATGTGCCTTATGTCGAGTGACAAAACGCGTAGAAATATACGTACCATTTGCACCCCTACAGCAACCCAGGTTTACTGAAAATTGGGGAAAAAATGGAGTGTGATGAATGTTTATTTTACAGTAAAATTCATTAATGCTCTGAATTGGGTGAAAGAACACTGAACGAAACAAAATGAAACCTTTTAAAAAATTCTTAGCAATATACCTGAAAAAGTCATGTAATTTAGATCAAAAATGATAAGGACGTTAAGCTCAAATAAAAAAAAAAAATCAGAGTTGGGCAAAATTTAATCATGTTTATATTTTTATTTGACCTCTAATTTCCTGGAATCAATCACCTAATTCAATCATGATTAAATCTCCTAGTTCAATTTTTAGTCAATTAATGATTTAGTTAATTGAAAAATCAACCGGAAGATTTATTCATGATTAAATTAGATGATTAATTCCAGAAAATTGGTTACCAAATATTTAAACATGATTAAACTTTGCCCAACTCTGATCTTTTAAAAATTTTATTTGGGGTTAACGCCCTTACCATCTCTTAATTACTTGACTTTTTAAGGTATATTGCTAAGAATTTTTTAAAAGATTTTATTTTGTAAAAGAAATGTAATATGACCCAGTTATGAGCAATAATTAATTGTGAGTATATTTCTACGCGTTCTATTAACTTTATTGCGCAATGCATATATAAAGTTGAGATCCATCATCCAATTTTTTATTTAATCACAATTTTATTTGTGATATATTGATTTCTAATTTTTTTTTAATATTTAAAAATTGATTATATAATTAAACCGTTAAATATGATAAAACCGTTAAAACAGCAATCCTTAAGGACGAAAAAGCTAATTCTAATTGTGGATGGAGAGAGTGGCCAAGCATGTCCTTCGGCCTCAAAAAATCGTCAGATCCTGGCAGATCTGTAAAACAGTGTCCTTAAAAACCGTTAAAACAGCAATACCTAAGAACGAAAAAGCTAATTCTAATTGTGGATGGAGAGAGTGGCCAAGGATGTCCATCGGCCTCGAAAAAACGTCAGATCCTGGCAGATCTGTAAAACAGTGTCCTTAAAAACAGTTAAAACAGCAATCCTTAAGGACGAAAAAGCTAATTCTAATTGTGGATGGAGAGAGTGGCCAAGGATGTCCTTCGGCCTCGAAAAAAAACGTCAGATCCTGGCAGATCTGTAAAACAGTGTCCTTAAAAAACAGTTAAAACAGCAATCCTTAAGGACGAAAAAGCTAATTCTAATTGTGGATGGAGAGAGTGGCCAAGGATGTCCTTCGGCCTCGAAAAAAACGTCAGATCCTGGCAGATCTGTAAAACAGTGTCCTTAAAAACCGTTAAAACAGCAATCCTTAAGAACGAAAAAGCTAATTCTAATTGTGGATGGAGAGAGTGGCCAAGGATGTCCATCGGCCTCGAAAAAACGTCAGATCCTGGCAGATCTGTAAAAACAGTGTCCTTAAAAACAGTTAAAACAGCAATCCTTAAGGACGAAAAAGCTAATTCTAATTGTGGATGGAGAGAGTGGCCAAGGATGTCCTTCGGCCTCGAAAAAACGTCAGATCCTGGCAGATCTGTAAAACAGTGTCCTCATAGCATCATCATCATCATCCAAAACTTTTGATAAATTATGGGTAACCGTAGAAGAAGCTTCATAAATGTAATCAACAACACTAGCTCTATCTGTTTGATTTATACATAAGCTTTTTATTGTATTTACACATAATAATGAATGTATAGTATCGATCTTCATGTTATAACAACAACGTATGTCATTGTCGAATCAAAAAACATATTGCTCAGTTAGCTATTGGTTCTAGAAGTCCATTTTTTTTTAATAGCAACGACCAAGATATAAAATTCGTAGTTTTGGAGCTCATTGAGAGCGGAAGTATGATTACTTATTTTTTTTGCTTTGATACTTTTTGTTTTCGAAAAAGAAGGTTTGTTGAACTGTTACAACATTTAGCTATGATATCTGATGGTCTAGAACCGGGTGCTAAGAGAAATCTCATAAATTATCGATCCTATAACTTTATCGGACGATTTAACAAACCTTAACTAGTATCCAGGCCACGCTTTTCATAGGTTATGAATATTGATAAGATACCTTACGTTCTAGAAATGATAAATTCCAACACTCAAGCTCATATTTTTATATATGGTTGAGAGAAGCATCATACGATAATATGATATAAGATATTAACCGTAGAAGAGGCTCCATAAATGTAACAACTATACCAGCTCTATCTGTTGGATTTTTAAAGAACCTACTTAGCGAATCGCTAAGTTAGCGAACGATTTAGCTAAGCAATAAGTTAGCTAGCTAGTGTTCTAGCAACGCTTCTCACAGTTTAGCGGACTGTTAGTTATTGATGAGATATCTAATGCTCTAGCAACCGGGCATTAGACTGTCAGTTAGAATTAGAGTTTTATTAAAGTGGCTATCTTTTATGTAATCTAGAGCAGTTAATATCAGTGTTAGTTTGGCTGTGTAAACCGAACCCTTTTTGCGTACACTAATAAGTATACTGTTGTATGTAGGAATATAGACAGCAGCGCCTACTCTTTCTGGGCTCCTAGATCCGTCTGTGAAAATTAGATAAGAAGATGGAAAATTTGATTTAATGTATTCGTTGAAATATGAATCGCGCTGGGTTTCTGGAATTGTATCAAGGTCGGGAATCGGAATTATTTCTATGTTCATTGAAAATATATCGTATATACAATTGAATATAGGAGGTTTTTTCATACTATAAATCGTATCTTTATAGCTGGATAAGTTTAAAAAAGCTGCTACCAATGGGGGAGGTGTTTTGCTTTTCCAATATCTGTGGTTAGGGTTTCTGTTGTTAATTGAACCAGTTTATTATTTAACTCGTTGTCCTCAGCAAGCAATTTTATGACAAATTTCCCGGTCAAAATTTCCCTTCTGATTATTAATGAAGGTTCTCCAGCTTCAACTAAAATATTATTATTCGGACTGCTATTAGGAAGGCCTAATCTTGTTTTGATAGATCTATACTCTACTCTATCGAGAGTGAGTAATTTAGATTTTGCCGCGGTCCCGTAAAATACGCAACCAAAATCTATTATAGCCCTAATTATTGACTTATAGAAACCAATACATATTTTAGGGGCAGCCCCCCCATTTAGTTAAACAGATAGCTCTTAATATATTGTTGTATTTTTCACATTTCTGGAGTATTTTAACAATATGTTGGTTCCAGCTCAATTTCTGATTCAAGACGAGACCAAAAAATTTTACCTCCTTATTAATTGGAAAATTATGATTGTTGACGGTGAGAAATCCCTGTTCTATTTGTTTTCTTTTTTTATTAAAAATACAGACTGTTGATTTTTCAGTTGATATTGACAGGCCTTTCTTTCTCGCCCATGTAAGTAAATTGTTTATTTTTTTGTGATAAGGATTGAAAATAATCATTAGTATCTTTACCTATGGTATACAAACAGTTGTCATCGACGTACTGCATCAGGTGAGCATTGTCTGTTATATTTTTATTTATATCAGCTACGTAAACGGCGTAGAGAAGACAACTTAAAATGCCTCCCTGTGGCAAACCGATTCGAGCTATACGTGGTTCTGCAATTTGTCGGTTTACTCCCAAAAACATTTTCCTGTCTTTGTATAATTCTAAAATTCTATAAATAAAGCTTTCAGGAAGGTGTATTTAATTCATTGTTTATATAGTTAATGTTTATTTTCTTTATTGTAAATATATTATGTATGTTTGGTTGTATAGCATCAGTTTTCTCAAGTAGACCCCAATATTCGGAACCTTAGTTTATTTATTTATTTTCCTTTTTGTTTATTTTATTTTAGTTTTAGTGTTTGGAGCCTCATTCAAAGACCCTGTTAATTTTGCGGGGGCTTCAACATAAGTTTGGTCCTCCGGGCCGAATATTGGTGTCTGCTTGAGAGAATTGAGTCTATATATTTGACATTGATTATTATAACCTATATAGCCACCTGGTTTAGTTGTAAAGGTAAGCAATGGGGCCCAAAGCGGACAAAAATAAAATTAATTTATCTGAGTTAGAAGATGAATTAGAGGATCTAGTTCAAGACATAAAAGAGACAAGGGATATTGGGGCCAATTGTTCAGAAAGTCCAGAAAACCTTAATTTATTTAAAGCACGTTTGTCGCGCTTAGATAGTATTTATAAGGAATTTAAGGAGTGTTTGAAAGAAGCAAAATCGATTGCTAAAATTTTAGAAGATCAATCAATTTCGCGATTTGATATTCTTAGATCTGAAACTAGAAACCTTTATTACGAATCATTATCTTTTGGGGTTGCCATGGAAACATCTGTTACTAACCAAACTGTAGAAAATCGAAATCACCTGGGGTTAGGATCGCAGATTAAATTGCCCACTATAAATCTACCCACATTTGATGGTCAAATTTCAACCTGGGTATCATTCAAAGATACTTTCTTGTCATTAATTCATAATAATGAAAATTTAAGTGAAATTCAAAAATTTCATTATCTGAAGTCAGCTTTAAAAGGTTCAGCACTACAATCGATTACGGCAATTTTGACAACCTCTGATGGTTATCAACAAGCCTGGGCCACTCTTGTACAAAAATATGATAATAAAAGAATCCAAGCCACAAATTATCTCATCAATATTTTCAATTTTAAACCGTTAACTAAATTTGAGTTTCGTTCGTTAGAAAATTTTGCTGAGGTTGTATTGGAAAGTGCAACCGCTTTTCGTAATATGAATATTCCGGACCCTTCTGGATTTATTTTATTTACCCTCGGTTTAAGATTACTTGATACAAAGACAAGAGAACGTTTTGAAACGGAATTCGGTTCTACATCCGAAATTCCTACTTTTGAAGATTTTACAAATTTTATTCAGAGACAATGTATGCAATTACAAGCAGATGCTTTAACATCAAATATGGGCTCTTATACTTACAATTCACTACCCCATAGATCACAAAATATAACAAAACGAGTCCTAATGTCCACAAATAGTCCTCTAAATCAAAATGGTTGCCCAATATGTCAGGAAAGACACCATGTCTACAGATGCCCGAGCTTTTGTTCTTTGAACCCTCGACAAAGGTTTGATAAGATAAAATCTCTAAATTTATGTAATAATTGTTTGTCCCCGGGTCATTATGCTAGTAAATGCTCTTCTCTTAGTTCTTGCCACCATTGTAAAAAGCGACACCATTCCCTATTACATTTCCAAATTTCTACACATAGATCATCTTATTCTGATAGTGGAAAATATCCTAGAAGTTTATCTTCCCCAAACGGCAATGTGCCTTTAGAAGAAAGCACAGTTTCAGAAAATATTTTGGTTGGAGAAAAGAATAAACAGAAAAGTAATGAATATAAAGGCTCTATTTTATCTTCGGTGTCTAATCCTTATGTTTCTGTTTTGTTGGGTACCGCGATAGCTAGAATAAAAAATCGCCATGGAAAATACTTACCCATTCGAATCCTGATCGACAGTGGTTCACAGCGTTCTTTCATTTCGTCAGCCTGCGCACAAAGTTTGGATCTACAGCGAAATGTTAATCCCCAATATTTATTTGGTTTTGGGGATAGTCCAATTGAAGGAGGAAATTTTCAAGCCAGTTGCACTTTAGTACCTAAAAACTCGTCACGACTTCAACTTAAAACAGATGCAGTAATCATTCCAAAAATTACAGAAAGTATACCTTCCTGTCCTATACCGGAAGTTATTCTGGAACATTTCCTCCAGTATGATTTAGCAGACGAAACATTTGGGAAACCAGGTCCAGTAGATTTTCTACTCGGGGCTGATTTATTTGGAGAAATTTTTACTGGTGAGTGTATAAGTCAAGCTGGTTACCCTAACCTTCTCAAAACGATTTTTGGCTGGGTGATAATTGGACCTTTAAATAACACCGTGGGTCTACAGGATACAACTGTTGCACTATTAACATCCAATCAATCACAAATTGAAAACAATCTGCAGCAAACAATGGAAAAATTTTGGGAAATTGAAACAGTTCCCCAAGTTGATAAAATAGATCCACAAAACATCATGGCGGAAGAGCACTTTCGCTCAACTCACTCAAGAGATTCGAATGGCCGTTATATGGTCCGGTTACCATTTAAGAATTTAACTCCGCCAAAT
The DNA here is from genome assembly GCA_003667255.2 of Euschistus heros. Lineage (NCBI taxonomy): Eukaryota > Metazoa > Arthropoda > Insecta > Hemiptera > Pentatomidae > Euschistus > Euschistus heros. Next base: position 23,332 of record RCWM02000151.1, on the reverse strand, counting down.
TTAGGCAGTTATTACAGTACTGCTTTAAATAGATTTCTTAAGTTAGAGCACCGTTTTCATAAAATGCCCGAATTAAAAGAAAAATATACCGATATTATGAAAGAATATTTGGAAGCAAATTATATTGCACTTGCAATCAATCCATCTAAGTATCTTCTTCCACACCACTGTGTGATGAAAGACCAAAATTATTCGAAAATTCGTGTGGTTTTTGATGCCTCTTCATCTACTGAGCTTGGTTCTTTGAACGACCATCTCTTAATAGGTTCTAAACTTCAATTAGACATTAGGCATGTACTTCTAAATTTTCGTCGGTTCCCATTTGTGATGGCCTCAGATATTTGCCAAATGTACCTCCAAATATTAATGCATCCGGATGATGTACCATATCAACATTTTTTATTTAGATTTGACTCCTCTGAACCAGTAGTGGAATATCAATTAAATCGGTTAACATTTGGGCTCTCTTCTTCGCCGTTCTTAGCTATACGGGTGATTCATCAGTTGGTGTTAGATGAGGGAACCCACTACCCTCAAGCATCCGTCGCTTTGAAGGATAACATATATGTGGACGATATATTAACTGGGGCAAATACTCTTGAGGAAGCCCTCAAACTTCAGAAAGAATTAATTGATTTGCTCAAGAGGGGAGGATTTACTTTGAAAAAATGGATGAGCAACGATCCAAAAACTATTATCTTCCTTAAATGACGGCCATCAAGAAACGCTACGATTTTCTGAACCAAATGACCAATCCATTAAGTTATTGGGTATGCAGTGGGATCCTGTGAGTGATTGCCTCTCTTATAATATTCAGAAATTTCAACTAAGATTGACTAAAAGGGGAATCATGTCGGCTGTCGCCCGAATGTATAACCCTCTCGGCTACCTTTCACCTGTAATTTTTAAGGCAAAATCATATTTGCAGCAGCTATGGAGTATAAAAGACTTAAGCTGGGATTGCCCTCTGCCACCAGCAATATCTGAAGTATATCGGGAATTCTTCAATTCTCTTTCGATTCTGCGCTCTATTCGAATACCTCGTTGTGTGTTTCCTCAACAACCTGTACATATTGATTTAGTGGGATTTGCTGATGCATCAGAAACCGGATATGCAGCTTCTATTTATTTAAGAGTTTTATTTGAAGACAAACATGTTGAAACTCATTTAGTCATTTCAAGAACACGTCTAGCACCTTTAAAAACGCTATCAATCCCAAAGTTAGAATTGTGCGCTGCGCTGTTACTAGCACAAACAAGGAGATCCATTTCAAAATTTATTGACCTTTTTACTATAAATTCTACTTACTTGTTTTCAGATTCTACGATTGTACTTAGTTGGCTTCGTTTGTCTCCACACACATTAAAAACATTTGTAGCAAATCGCGTAACGCGTATTTTAGGTCTAACAGCAGCAACTGATTGGTACCATATTTCGTCAAATCATAATCCTGCAGACATTGCTTCGCGAGGGGCATTACCTGAAGATCTGTTGACTAACGAACTGTGGTGGTATGGACCTCCATGGTTAAAAGGGGAATTATCCGATTGGCCCGAAATCAACTTGCTCAATACAGTATCGGTGCCAGAAGTGAAACCTAACGCACTAATTTTGAACAGTCATACTCCAGACTCATATATAATAGAAATCATGGAACGTGTTTCGTCTTTTGGGAAACTATGCAGAATATTTTCTTACATAGTTCGGTTCATGAAAAACCTGAAAGTTCCATATCATGGAAGGACCTTTGGACCCTTAAGTTTAGCTGAAGAGTGTGATGGAACTAAACTACTAATTAGATGTGTTCAACAACATTATTTTCCATCGGATTCCAAAGAAGTAGGGAAAAATTTACAACGCCTATCTCCGTTCTCAGATACCGAGGGAATCCTCAGGGTGGGCGGTCGATTGAAAAACAGCCCTTTGCCATATAACGCTAAGTATCCAATATTACTTCCTCCAAAGGCTCATGTAACGAAGTTACTGATTGAGCACTACCACAGGACATATCTCCATCCTGGTCCACAACTTTTATTTTCTCTTTTATCCCGAAATTATTGGATTGTTTCAGCCAGAAGGATTATTCGATCAAGAATTCACAAATGTATCATTTGTCATCGGCATCGCACCAAAAATTTTACCCCTAAGATGGCAGACCTTCCACCATCTCGGTTTGAACAAGGGAGACCTTTTGTGATCACTGGAATCGATTATGCTGGTCCCTTCATTGTTAAAGAGTCCGGCCGCCGAAAAGGTGTAAAGTTTAAATCCTATATTTGTTTATTTGTTTGTTTAAGTACCAAAGCCGTCCATGTTGAACTTGCTACACACCTAACAATCGAAGCCTTTATAGCCTGCTTGGACAGATTTGTCGCCCGTAGGGGACTCCCGTCTAAGATTTTATCTGACCGAGGAACCAATTTCGTCGGTGCAAACAGATACCTAAAAGATATCTATATGTGGCTTGATCAAGATGAGACTAAAAGTAAAATTACATCGCACCTCAATTCATTAAAAATCGATTGGAAATTCATTCCTCCCTCGGCTCCTCACTTTGGTGGCATTTGGGAGGCTGGAGTGAAATCTTTTAAATATCACTTGATACGAGTTCTTGGGGATCATGTGCTAACATTTGAAGAATTTAACACCCTCATAATAAAAATAGAAGCCGTATTGAATTCCAGACCACTTTATCCTCTATCTTCGTCCCCTGACGATCTTGATGTTTTGACACCTGGACATTTCATTATAGGCGCACCACTTCTTGCAAGACCAGAAACCTGCTTCAACGATATACCAACAAACCGATTATCACGGTGGCAACTTGTTTATAAGTGTACTCAAGACGTTTGGAAAAGGTGGAGGCACGATTATTTGAATAGTCTTCAACAAAGAGTAAAATGGTCAAACAGTAATGTTAATGTTGCTTTGAACGATTTGGTCCTCTTAAAGGAAACTAACGTGCCACCTCTGGAATGGCCAACTGGGAGAATTGTAGAGCTACTTCCAGGGCCTGATGGAATAGTGCGTGCCGTTAAATTAAGAACTGCCAAGGGAGAATTTATTCGACCAGTCACAAAATTGGCCCCATTGCTTTCCTTCGAATAGGTTTTGTAAATATGTTTTTTTTTGAATTTTGTCCTATGACAAAATTGGTGGGCGGTATGTTAACGCCATTAAAGTGACCTGTGTTTTGTTTATGGTGGTTGCATTGGTCTCCGGTTGGTTTTGAATTGGTGAACATTATAGTATAGGTGAAGTAAGCGATTTATGAGGTCGCTGCTGCGGCTGGAGGCTTTGGCTGCCGTTACTTAGCAACGGCCATATGATTGTTAGCCCAACTCGCTAATTAGTTGTTTTTGGAGTGCAGTACAAGATGGCGATTAGTTGGCGTCATTGCTGTTTTTTTTTCATCGTTAATAGTTAAAATGCAGACGTGGGCCCACTAATTCTTTGACCGCTTTCGAAGAAGTCCAGCGTTCACATTTTAGACATCATATGAAAATTCTTCTCACACCGAGACCATCTACCTAGAACATCACCATCTCGTTGCCAGTCAGAGTCGTCCCGCTCCCTCAGCTAAGCTCTTCACCTATAATATATCTTTTTATTTTATTCATTTATATCTTGTTTTGTTTAATAATAATTGTCATAGTCTTTATTAATAGGTTATTTTTAGTTTTGATTCAAGGGTTTAATAATTATTTGTTATTTAATTCATTGTTTATATAGTTAATGTTTATTTTCTTTATTGTAAATATATTATGTATGTTTGGTTGTATAGCATCAGTTTTCTCAAGTAGACGCCAATATTCGGAACCTTAGTTTATTTATTTATTTTCCTTTTTGTTTATTTTATTTTAGTTTTAGTTTTTGGAGCCTCATTAAAAGACCCTGTTAATTTTGCGGGGGCTTCAACAGATTCCTTATTCACTATTTGCTTTCACATCGATAACAACCCCTATAAGTTAAAGGTCATCACCCTCTTATCCTACGCCCTTCGATTCCTTATTCACTATTTGCTTTCACACCGATAACAACCCCTATATATGACCTCGTCTTTTAGGACGAAGAATAGAAGTAAGTTAGGATTGTCGCGGTCAGTACGACCCGTCTTATAGCTATCAGTCAGTCATTGTTAGACACAAGTGTTGTATTTATTGTATTTGAAATAAACCTTTTTTAAAAAAGTCTAAGTTGGAGTAAGCTTATTTAACTGGCGCCCGAACTTAGGGACTTGAGAGCTTATTTTTGAAGAATTAGTAACTTTGCGGAGCTTAGGCTGAGTGTAATACCAGTACCGTAGCAGCATAACCACGTCTCCACGTCTAGAGGAAGATTTGCCACTGAGTCTTGAACAAGATCAAGCATTCTCCACGACTACGAGGATCTTCTTTCCAGTAAGCAGAAATTTAAATTTCTACAATCTCAACCCAACATCTCTTTTGTTAAGAAGCCAACATCAACTGAAGACATCTTAGGGTAATTATTTTTATATAAATTGTAACATTTGTATGTCATTACTACACAGACTTAACGCTTTAAGACTAACCGACCAGACAAACGAAAACACAATGGCGTTAGAAATTAAAGAAAGTGAATTTAAAATGATTCCAGATTATGATGGAAATCCAATAGGTCTAGTAAATTTTATTCGTAATACTAAGTTTTTAACAGAATTATACTGTAAAGAAAATAATCCACATAGACATATTAATCATACAAAGATTATTTTAAATTTATTATGTAAATTAAAAGGGAAAGTAGCCGCAGCTGTACATGATAAAGAATTTAATAGCGTAGAAGGAATTTTAATTTTTCTAAAAAATAAATATCAAGATTCTCGAACTCGAGAACAATTAATTGCGGAATTATTAAATGTCAGGCCACATAGTAACGAAAATCCTCATAATTATTTAGAAATATTAATAGAACGACGTTGTGACTTATACCAGGTATGCAAGTTTAAAATGTCGTTTTAATTCCAATAGAATGCGCTCTTAGCCTATTGAAGGATTTGCTTATCTCTAAACGCTATTTTGTTTGTTAGTCATTTGTTTACAAAAGTCAGTTGTTTTTAAGTCGTTTACGTGGACGTATCATACCTTTCTTTGGTGTTAAAAATGTCTAATTTTAAGCCAAATAAAGAGCATTTGCGGCATGTCATGATTTTCTTATTTAATCAAAAGAAAAAGGCATCTGAATGTCATCGAATTCTTGTTGAGACTTATGGCGATGTTGCTCCAACCGTCAGGACATGTGAACGTTGGTTTCAAAGTTTCAAACGTGGTGATTTTTGATGTTACTGATCAAAAACGAGAAAATCGACCAAAAAAGTTTGAGGACTTCGAATTGCAATCTTTATTAGACGAAGACAATACCCAAACCCAACAAATGATGGCAGAACAGTTGAATGTCACTAGGCAAGCCATTTCCGATCGCCTGAGAGCTATGGGAAAGATTCAAAAGGTTGGAAAATGGGTTCCACATGAATTGGACGAACGACAGATGGAAAAAAACGAAAAACTGTGTGCGAAATGCTGCTTTTACGCCACGAAAGAAAGGGTTTTTTGCATCGAGTTGTAACTGGCGATGAAAAATGGATTTATTTTCAGAATCCCAAACGAAAAAAATCATGGGTAACGCCAGGACAACCATCCACAGCGAGTGCAAGACCGGATCGTTTTGGGAAGAAGACAATGCTGTGTGTGTGGTGGGATCAGAAGGGAGTAGTCTACTACGAGCTTCTCAAACCCGGCGAAACAGTCAATACCGAGCGCTACCGACAACAAATGATCAATTGAGTCACACATTGATCGAAAAAACGCCCAGAATGGGCTCACAGGCACGCCAAAGTCATTCTTTAGCATGATAACGCTCCTGCACATTCAGCCAGATTGACTAAGGAAACGATTTCTTCGCTTGGTTGGGAACTCCTACCCCACCCGCCGTATTCACCTGACCTGGCGCCTTCTGATTATCACCTCTTCTCATCGATGGGACACTCATTGGCGGAGCAACACTTCAACAATTTCGAAAACGTACGAAAATGGCTCGATGAATGGATTTCAAATAAAGATGAAGCATTCTTTTGGAATGGTATCCATATATTGCCCGAGAGATGGACAAAATGTGTAGAAAGCGAGGGTCAGTACTTTGAATAAAATATATTATACTTTTTTTTTTAAATTACTGTGTATATATTTTAAGAAATAAACGACATTTTAAACTTGCATACCTGGTATACTCGAGTTTACACCGACGATACGATCTTAGATAAACAAGCAGAAATGAAAAGATATGATAGACAAATATCCCATCACGCGGTGCATAATCTCCACCCTTCTTTAACAGATTTCATTTATCATATAACATGGAATACATTAGAAGATATTGAAGATATCCTTAAAAACAGTGCCGCACACATTGTTCAAAGGTTATACGGTAAACATCAGTATAATCCACAACAAAAAAATTTTCAAAATCCAAATTATAAAGGGAAACATTTTGATCCCAACTTTCAAAAGAAAAAAGACTGGGAACATCAGAAACCCCACTATGAAAAACCAAGGTACGAACAAAAACCGTATCAATCGTATTATAATCAAAACCCAAACTATAAGCAGTATCAAAAACCAATATACAACAAACCATGGGACCCGCAATCTCAACATCAATTTTTTAACAAACCTCCATCGGGAAACTGGAGAAACCAACAAAATCCAAATCGAGAACAAGTTTCATTACCGCCAACTGAAAAAGATTCCAATACAGTATCAATGAGGACTGTGTCCAATAGAGTTCATTATACAGAAAATGAAAAAGACGAGCAGATTCGAATCCTAACGGAAAGACTGAACGCTATAGAAGCTCGACAGGATAATTTTTTTAGGCTCAGGTCCATGCAACAACGACCCGCCGGACCAATAGAAGTTCAGTGAATAATACGAACAATGATCTACCGGAATTGAAAGATGACAAAGGAAACAAATGGCTGATCGATACCGGAGCAACGAAAAATTATATTAATCCGAAAGCATTACCAAAAGACGCCAAAATAATAAATGAACGCTTTGCGATAAAAACACCTACAGGTCGCGCAGAAGGTACAAAAAGTGTACTAATAAATCTGCTTCCCCTGATAGGAATAAATCAAGAAGCAAAATTTCTTATTTTTTCCCTTTAGTGATCGATTCGACATACTACTGGGCTATGAGACAATGAAAGATTTACAAATAAGTATCGATTTAAACAAAAAAGAATTAAAGGTCAAGGAAAAACGATATAAATTAGAAAAAACGAAATATTTTATATCGAGGATAAAAACGAAATAAAAAAGCTAATAAGACTTGACCACATCGACGAAAGCTTAAAAGAAAAATTAATTAATATAATAAGTGAAAACGGAGATATGATAAAAAAAAGAAAATGAACAATTAAAAATAACGGGTTTATTAAAACATAAAATTATTACTACCAATGAAAATCCTATTTACACTAGGAATTACAGATACCCGTAACAATTCAAACAACAAATTCACGAGGAAGTGGAAAAATTGTTAAAAAATAATATTATTAGACCGAGTAAGTCGCCATATAACTCTCCACTGTGGATAGTTCCAAAGAAAATGGACGCGTCGGGAAAAGTAAGAATGGTGATAGATTACCGAAAGCTAAACCAATCTACGATAAAAGATAAATTTCCTCTCCCTAATATAGAAGACCTCTTGAACAGATTAAAAGGAGCAAAAATATTTTCGACAATAGATCTAACCTCAGGTTTTCATCAGATTGAAATGGATCCGGAAAGCATAGAAAAAACAGCCTTTTCTACGGAAAATGGTCACTATGAATTCACAAGGATGCCATTTGGACTTTGTAACGCACCACCTACGTTTCAAAGAGCCATGACCATGATGATAGAAAATATACCGAACGCTATGATTTATGTAGATGATATTATAGTTTACTCAAAAACAGAGGAGGAACATTTAAGAAATTTAAAACAGATTTTCGAAGCCTTGAAAAAACATAATTTATCAATTCAGTTAGACAAAACTGATTTTTTTAAACGGCAATTAAAATTTTTAGGCTACATTGTAACACCGGAAGGCTTCGGAAGCGATCCAAAATTTTCCTTTACCACATGATGAACAAACGACACATCAATTTCTGGGTATGACAGGTTATTATCGAAAATTTGTAAAAGGATACGCAAACATATCTAAACCATTATGTCAATCTTTACAAACGAAAGTTTATAAAAACGACAGAAATAAAGAACGCATGTAAAGTCTTAATCGATCTAATGGCAAATGCACCAATTCTAAATTATCCGGATTGGAACAAACAATTTATTCTTACTACGGATGCAAGTAATCAAGCTTTAGGATCAGTATTATCACAAAAGGACGAGAATGATGTAGAACACCCTATAGCATTTGCCTCGAGAGTTCTGCAAAAAGCTGAACTTAACTATAGTACAATCGAAAAGGAATTGTTAGCTGTAATATGGGCAACACAACATTTCAAACCCTATTTATATGGTACCAAATTCTTATTACAGACAGACCAGAAACCACTGACATGAATATTCACGATGAAAAATGGAAACACGAGAATAATGAAGTGGATATGGAAACTGCAAGAATTTGAGTTCGATATAAAACACGTACAGGGAAAGACAAATCATGTAGCAGACGCGCTTTCAAGGAATAGTCAAATAACAGAATTAAACCTTTCCGAAGAAATGAATCTAGACGAAGTCTTACAACAACCTATCAGGCATTCACCAGAATACGAATCACTAATGCAAGAATTAGAGATGCCACTGACACGAGAAAACTCAGAAGATCTTGAAACGATTCACTCACAAGAATCTAGCGCAGCGCAAGTATGGTTATGCGAACCAGACAAATGCATAAACATAGAAAAATATCAATTAGTAATAAAGAGAGGTAACGAAAAATACGAATATACTAAACCATTTAAGAAAAACAGATATACAACACATGTGATTAACAAACAAGGAATTAAAGAACATTTAGAAGAAATACTACAACCCGGAACGACATATGGAGTATACTGTTCTTCAAATCAAACGGTACTAGAAGATATTCTAAACGAATACTTTGAAGAATTGAGAAGAATCATAGAATCAGAATACCCCACAGTCAAAATCAAAAGATATTACTTAATGAACACAGACGTAGAAATCGAAGAAGAACAAGAAAATATCATCTCCAATTACCACCTTGGAAAAACCCAACATAGAAGAAAATAATTATAGAATTGAACATAATATAGAAACCTCAGTTAATATTGACAAACAATTAATATCTGATTATAAAAATAAAATTAAAACACTAAATAAAAAAATTCGAGCTTATCACCAATAATACGATGACATTAAAAACAAATGAAGACGCTTATAATTTATACATACATATTTCTCAATTACTAAACCAAGTAAAAGAAATAACTCTATCACTAGAATTTTGCAAATTAGGTATAATTCATTCCAGTATTATGACTAACGTTTTGAAAAATCTTCCTAACACAGTTCATTTAGTATCTAACAATACAGAAATTTTATGGGCAAATAGTAAAATATTTTGTTCAACACACAAGAAGGTAATTCATACTTTTATAAGACTACCAACTCACGAGAACAAATACCAAGGATACGTAGTTCATACAGTACCTAAATATATTAATGGCACATTTTACGAAATCGAGCTTGACAACGATTTATACATTCAAAACCAAAACAACATTTTTACAGCAGACTGTATATACGAGGAGGAATATTATTGTAAAAATCTTATTAAAGTTAATAACAGTTGTATTTATTCAATAATTCAAAATGGCAATGTAAAAACTTGTAAACTTAAGCATAGATTAGATAAAAATATAAGATACCTGGATGTTACAAAACAATATTTAACTTATAATATAAGTAAGATAACCAATTGTCATAATATCAGCCAATTTTTACCTAAAGTAAGTCTGATAAATATAGGCATAAATGATTGTTACCCCACATTAACACAAATTTATTATCACAATTATCACAACATATTACAACCATTTTATGATGTATCAATTTCAGAAACATTAAACTTAAATACCACAAATGTAACTATACCAACACTCAACATTCTTAGATTTAGCGAAAATATCGATGTGTACTATTATTATTCAATTATTATCACTATTATACTGTTAATCATTATTATAACCGCATATTATAGATATAAGAAAACACAAAAAGTATTGACACCCAGTGCTCCATTCACTGAGAACTTTTGTAAAATTATCCTATCTAAATTGTATGAATCAACATTTTAGCAAAAATTGTTATCAGGAGCTAACAATCTTAAAGAAGGGAAGAGTTAAGACAGTAACCTTTGTAAAGGTCATCACCCTCTTATCCTACGCCCTTCGATTCCTTATTCACTATTTGCTTTCACATCGATAACAACCCCTATAAGTTAAAGGTCATCACCCTCTTATCCTACGCCCTTCGATTCCTTATTCACTATTTGCTTTCACACCGATAACAACCCCTATATATGACCTCGTCTTTTAGGACGAAGAATAGAAGTTAGGATTGTCGCGGTCAGTACGACCCGTCTTATAGCTATCAGTCAGTCATTGTTAGACACAAGTGTTGTATTTATTGTATTTGAAATAAACCTTTTTTAAAAAAGTCTAAGTTGGAGTAAGCTTATTTAACTATATATATACAGCAGCAACCGTTTTGCTTTTTGTGAATGCTGAGTAGATGAAATGAAATGAAAACTAGCATATTTCCATATTTCATTAAATATGTCAATAAGTAATTCTTTAGCCATCTTCGGTAATTGATCAAGCATTTCATAGTGAATTCGATCTAAGCCAGGAGTGGTATTGCGTTTTGATTGTACCACGATATTTAATTCATTAATGTCCATTTTCTTAAAGAGAACATGTTCAGCTATATTACTATTTAAATTCAACTTTTCTGAAGCTATTGGAGGGCAGGCTTCATTAAAAAATTCCTCTACCCATTCACCTTTACTTTGGTTTTTTGTTTTTTAATTGTTTTAATCGTTTCCAAATCACTGATGGATTTGGATCTTTATTTAACGAATTACAAAATTCACGCCATGAGTTTGATTTACATTGCTTAATAAATCTTTTCGTTTTAGCGGTAGCGATTTTGTAGTTTAAATATGATTCGTAATTGCTGTTTTGTTTATAAATATTATAGGCATTTTTTTCCTATCGTTGATGAAGGTTTGGCATTCTTGGGTCCACCATGAATTACTTATTACATTTCTAGTACGTAGAAATGATTTAGGGTTAGAATTTTCAGCTGCTAGATTTAAATTGAAAATAAATTTTTGACAATCGTATTTTTAGTTAGAATTTGCATGTTCGATTGAATATTTTTCCATTAAATTTCTCCTCAAATTTCCATTAAATTTTCCTCAGTCTGCAAATTTAAGATTCCATTTCCACTGGAGGCATTTATGAGCTGGAAGCTCAGGGTGGTCATTTGATTTAGAGATATGTTTTGCATTTTTAGAGCATAATGGGGATACAATAATTGGGAGATTATCCGAACCTATTGGGTCCTCAGTGCACCAATCATATAACAGTGCGAGGTCAGGAGTTGTTAAAGTGATATCTATTGCACTTTCATTTATTTGATAAATATTTTTAACTCTAGTAGGCGAGGTGTCATTTAGCAAGACCAAACCTGCATTAGCAAATGCCTCAGATAATTTATTACCTCTATAATCTGATTTACTGCTGCCCCAGGATGAGTGATAACAATTAACATCACCAGTAATAAAGCATGGCTAGGAGATACTATTGAAAAAAATTTCCCATTCATCAACAGAGATGTTATTTGGAATCGGGTTATAAATAGATACTGACGATAGATTCTTACCGTTATTATTTATTTTAACTCTAACTACCTGAAATTCATTGCTAGGATTATGTATGTTAGTAAGTTCACTATACTCAAAATGAGATTTAATTAATATAGCAACACCAGTAATTCCATCTTGGCGATCAAATCGTATGTTATTATATCCCTGGAAGTTCACGTAAGTATTTGGACGAAACCAATTTTCGCTTAGTATTGCTACGTCTATATTATGATCTAATAAAAATATCTCTAAATTGCCTTTGTTTGAGATAGCTGACCTAACGTTCCATTGCATAATTTTTATCATATTTTTTTTTTTTTTAATAAAGAAAAATATAGACGTAATAACATATGGTATTATGTATCTGAAATAAATAATAGAGTTATGATCATTTAGATAGGGATTTAACTCTATCCAAAACTAAAGCCTTAATATCAGTACTGTTAATATTTATATTTTCTTTATCTTTTAAATTTTTTAAAATCAAAATTATAATATCTGAAATCTTATCAACGTTTAAGCTTAGTTAGTCCAGTAAAATAAGGGTTTGCCGAAGAAAAAACTGCGGAACTTTTGTTCTCAACGGATCTTTATGTTTTTTGAGGTGCTGAATCCGAATCTGAAGTTTGCTACCACGGCAACCATCGGCTTGATATTCAAAATCGCAAAAAAACGCCAAAAAAAATCGTTATTTTTGTTTTTTTATCTATAACACGATAACGAAGCTTTTTTCGAAGAAAGTCTTCAAATATTAATTGTACCTGGAACTAGTACCAGCATAATGAAAAAAATAAATCCGAAATCGGACCATTTTTCGCGAAGTTACGTAATTGGGAAAAAATGGAGAAATCGGCCTACTTGTCGTCAGCCCCACAGCTCCGCGAAAACACGTTTGTCGTACTCTTTTGGCTATAACTCTGAAACTATTTGTCCGATACAAAATTACTTTTTTTCATCTTAAAGCTGATTAAATTTACTATCAGAATATATAAATGAAGTTTTAATCAAACCCCGTAAAATGTACATGCCAGCCCGCTAATAAAAACGTACTGTTGTACAATCCAAGTGTTTTTTGGCACATTTGTCGATCTAACTGCTCAAATAATTGTTCGATCCCAAATTCCTTTTTTTTTATCGCAAAGCTGATTAAATTTGCTATCAGATGCTATATACGTAAATTATATTAAATCCTTTAAACCACCCAAGCTAGCACGCTAAATATGTATGTTTTGGCAAAATATGTAAACTATGACATGTTCAGTAGACTGGTGTGGGTATTTCATGGTGTTAATTATAAGTTACATATAAAAGTTATAATAGTAAATTTAACCACCTTTATGATAAAAATATTAAATTTTGGATCGGACAAATGGTTTTGGAGTTATAGCGAATAATGTGCCAAAAAAAAATGTGTTTTACAAAAGTACGTGATTTTCAGCGCGACAGCTTTTGTTTTTCAAGAATTTTGATACAACTTTCATATATAGGATCTAATTGTAAATTTAACCACCTTTCTGATGGAAAAAAAACATTTTGAATCGGACAGATACTTATAATATACTTATAATATGTATAAAATCGTTCATGAAATTATTTTCGTACAATGTACAGTAAAATAAAAGGCCGTTTTCAGGAATGTAGTATATAATAAATACGATAATATGCATGTTAAAAATATTTCATAAACTCACCTATTGGTATTTTTCAAGGACTCCCTTTCTCGAATCTCAACGAAAAATCAAATCTAGTTGCTATAGAAATGACTGTATAATTGATCACTTTTGATCACGCCGAACGTCAGTGAAGATTTTCTGACCCCACTCTGTCAGGTACAGCTGGTACAAGGAGTTGGTATATATATATTTTATATATGTTTTATATGTATATTTTCATATTATTGTATAACAATAGTATGTTAAGAATCACGATATGGATAATAATATGTATTATTATATAACGATAGAAAGAATATATAATATAAAAATATAAGTAGTATAACTAATAATAGACAGTTGAAACTGTAATTGTGTAAACTGTAATCCATGGTTTTTGGCACATTTTTCATTATAACTCCGAAAGTATTTGTCCGATTCAAAATGTATTTTTTTTTTTTCAATCAGAAAGGTAGTTTTTTATACATAGGATCTGATAATAAATTTAACTAGCATTAATATGAATAAAAGAATTTGGATTGGACGTATATTTTTAGCGTTAAAGAGATTAAGTGGCCAAAAACACATACTAGTACGCTAAAAACCCGTACTTTTGTGAAAATAAGTTTTTTTAGTACATTTTTCATTATAACTACAAAAATATTTGTCTGATCTACAATTACTATTTTTCATCTAAAAGCTTGTTAAATTTACTATTGGAATGTATATATGAAGTTATAATCAAGTCTTTTAAAATATGCATCCCAGACGCCTAAAAACCCGTATTGTTGTTAAATCCATGGTTATCGGCACATTTTTCATTATAACTCCGAAAGTATTTGTCCGATTTAAAATGTTTTTTTTTCTATCAGAAAGGTGGTTAAATTTACAATTAGATCCTATATATGAAAGTTGTATCAAAATTCTTGAAAAACAAAAGCTGTCGCGCTGAAAATCACGTACTTTTGTAAAACACATTTTTTTTTGGCACATTATTCGCTATAACTCCAAAACCATTTGTCCGATCCAAAATTTAATATTTTTATCATAAAGGTGGTTAAATTTACTATTATAACTTTTATATGTAACTTATAATTAACACCATGAAATACCCACACCAGTCTACTGAACATGTCATAGTTTACATATTTTGCCAAAACATACATATTTAGCGTGCTAGCTTGGGTGGTTTAAAGGATTTAATATAATTTACGTATATAGCATCTGATAGCAAATTTAATCAGCTTTGCGATAAAAAAAATGAATTTGGGATCGAACAATTATTTGAGCAGTTAGATCGACAAATGTGCCAAAAAACACTTGGATTGTACAACAGTACGTTTTTATTAGCGGGCTGGCATGTACATTTTGCGGGGTTTGATTAAAACTTCATTTATAGATTCTGATAGTAAATTTAATCAGCTTTAAGATGAAAAAAAGTAATGTTGTATCGGACAAATAGTTTCAGAGTTATAGCCAAAAGAGTACGACAAACGTGTTTTCGCGGAGCTGTGGGGCTGACGACAAGTAGGCCGATTTCTCCATTTTTTCCCAATTACGTAACTTCGCGAAAAATGGTCCGATTTCGGATTTATTTTTTTCATTATGTCGGTACTAGTTCCAGGTACAATTAATATTTGAAGACTTTCTTCGAAAAAAGCTTCGTTATCGTGTTATAGATAAAAAAACAAAAATAACGATTTTTTTTGGCGTTTTTTTGCGATTTTGAATATCAAGCCGATGGTTGCCGTGGTAGCAAACTTCAGATTCGAATTCAGCACCCCAAAAAACATAAAGATCCGATGAGAATAAAAGTTCCGCAGTTTTTTCTTGAAAACGGCCTTTTGGAGCCTTATTTTCCTGGACTATAGTCTCTATATTAGTCATTCACGGGGTTTTTATTTTCATTTTTATGGGGGTTGTTTGTTATTGGATTATTTGTAATTATAGGGTTATAAATAATATTTTTATATTCTGTTAATAAACGATCTTCACTTGGCGGTGATTTAATAGGTGAAGAATGTCTAGTCCTCTTAGGAGAGACACGATTTACCTGTTTTAAATCTGGAAATAGACTATTATTTTTAAAATTAGGTGTTTTATCTGTTAGAGCTGATTTAAAGGATTTTCCAACGACTAATTCTTTAGCTTCGATAAAGGTTATATTTTCATTGACCATTAGATTCCTAATTTAACGCTGCTTAATAATTCTGGACATTGCTCATAATGTGGTGATTGATTGGTGATTTTGTTCACAATGCACGCATTTAGTTATATTTTTTGGAGGGCAGTCCTCCACTTTATGGCCTTCACCATATTTACTGCACCGTAAAGAATTTTTACAGTTTTTTTTCCTATGTGACCCCACCGAAGGCATTTATAACATTGAATTGTTGCAGGATTGGGAGAAGGCTAATTGGTCTATATGATGAAGGGTTGTTGGGAGGTTTGCCCGGTTTGAGGAAAAGGATAATAGTGGAGTGTTTCCATAGCAAAGGGAAATAGGTAGTCCGCAGGATACAATTGTAAAGGTAGGTGAGGAATATGACTGCTTTATGAGGAAGTTGCCTGAGGATTTTCATATCCAGGGGATTTACGGGGTTTTAATTTGTTTATAAGGTATTTGACCTCAGAGGGGTTTATTGCTTTAGGAGGTAAGGAAAGAGGAATCGGCGAATCAAGAAATTCATGAACCGTCGTTGTGTGGATAGGATTAGATTCAGGATGGGGAACAAATATGTTGGAAAGGTGCTGGGCAAATTCTTCGGATCTGTTCACGTCAGAAGCCGCCCATGAACCATCTGCACGTCGGAGAGGATGGAAGGTGGGCTGATATTTTAGGATTTTTCTAGTGGTGGTCCAGAGGGAGTTATCTGAAGAAGAGAGTGAAGAAAGATAGGAATTATATGATTTGGATCTGAAGGTAGCCATGTTTTTTTAAAGGAGTTTGGTAAGGTAATTATAGGATTTCCGATCATCCGGATGCCTGGTCCTTTGCCAAATAGCTCTGGCATGACGTTTGGATTGGATAAGGTCCAGTAGATCTTGGGATAAAGGATTTTTCTTTCGAAGTTTGGGAGGGGAACGAGGTGAGGATGCAGCCCAGGCTGCTTGCTGAATCATGGTTGTGAAGGAATTAGTAGCATTGTCAAGGTCCTGGGGGTTTTTAGAGATACTTTAAGGTCTATAGTGTCGGATATTGTTTGACGGAAGAGGTTCCAGTCTACTGGTCCTCTAATAAATGATGGGGGAGGAGGTTTAGGGATAGGAGTGACGGAAAGGGTTAAAATTAAAGGACTGTGATCGGAGGAAAGTTCATCCAGGCGTTCTATGGAGTATGGAGAGATCCTAAGCCTGAATGAATGAAGAAGTCAAGAAGGTCGGGGCTTCGGTTAGGATCCGTAGGCCAATATGTAGGAGTGCCGGGAGAAATAAAGGATCTTCGGGAATTAAGTGCAGACTGCAATGCTCGCCCACGGGAGTTGGTGGTTCTTGAACCCCATTGCTGGTGCTTAGCATTGAAGTCAGCACATAGGAGAAAGCGATGACCTAAGGAATCAAAAAATGAGTTGAACTGGGATGTAGAAATTGGTTTATTTAGGGGGCAGTAGGCCGCTGCAATCGTAACTGGAAAGGAGAAGGTTTTTATAACAACTGCTGTGGGTTGTAGGAATTCATTTGCTGGTAAAGGGAATACGTGGTGAGAGAGGGAATGGTGAATGATGACAGCAGTTCCAGCATGGGCTCTACCATCAGGGTGGTCTGTTCGGTAAGTTTGGTATTGTGAAATAATGAGACGCTGTTTACTGGTCAGTCTGGTTTCTGTTATTAAAGCTACATCGATTTCTTTGTCATGTAGCAAGGATGTCAGTTCAGGCTTTAGTGTGGTTGCGAATACCATTCGGATTCCAAAGGAGAATGGTTAAGGGTTTTGTGGAAGGCATTTAAGGATTTTTTAAAAGAGGAATTAGAAGATGGACAACATTTGAAAGGAGTGATATAAGTGGGGTAATGAGAGTTTTCAACTCTGATAGGAAGGAGTTAAATAAGGATGTGAGATCTGAGGTAGTTGGAGGAGGAGGAATATGGGGGATCTGATGAAGGGTGTGCGGATAAGGTTGGATTAGTGGTGCTGGAGCATGTTGTATGGTCATTTGGTGCTGTGATTGGGGCAGTGGTTGCTGAGGTTGAGGGTCAGGAAATTGAGGCTGTTGAGGAGGAAGCGGCATGGCTCCATTTTCTTTCTGGTATCTTCTTCCGCCCAGCATTTCTGCAAAAGAAACAGATGACGTAGCAATTTTCGAGGGCTGTCTTCCTCTGGTCTGTGTTGTTTCTTCGGTCTGTGGTGGGTTTGGTTGGTACCTGTTGCGTAAGGTTTTGTAAGTTTGGCAGCCTTTGTAGTTGGCAGGGTGTCCTTGTTGGCAGAGGGCACAGACTGCTGGGACTTCTCTAGATTTTGTGCATTCATTGGATTTATTCATTTGTCCACATTTTACGCATCTCCGTATGTGGTGGCAATAAGTTTTTGTATGGCCGTACGCCTGGCAATTGTGACATTGAACGATATCACGTTTGGGGTACGGCTTTTCTATTTTTACTCTGGTATAATAGATTGATGAGACTTCATAAATCTGTTCCACTCCAGGTGTTGGTTCGAGATCTACAAAGAATAAGGGCAATGGACTTTTGCCGCTAGCTCCGGGATGTGATCTGTTGTCTTTCAGGACATTGGTTATCTGCCGAACTTTAAAGCCCATGGCTATTAACTCTTCTTTGATAACTTCAGTTGGATGAAGATTCCTTACTACGGCCCTCAGTCATCTCTCTTCTTTAAGTTGGTAAGTATGAAAATCGGCTTTGGTCTCAGATAAATATTTAACAATTCGGCGGTAAGTATCGGGGGAATCCGGCATAATTTTTGTGTCTTTTGTTCTATTAACTGTGGAGTATTTTCCTGTGCCGATTATTTTATTAAGATGGTTGCACAGTAAAGAGAAGTCCCTTACGTTCCTGACGAAGATAGGAGGAGGTCGTGGAGGTTGTGATGTAGGGTTCGACTCCATGGTTTCAATATCAGTATTTGTTAACACCTGATACGGTGAAACAAAAGATCGTAGCGTGGGTTGACTACGGGGCGTAGCCCCACCCTCATGTGTTGAGTGCAAAAGCTCAACTGAACTTGGCAGTTGATAGTTGCTGAGGATTAACCCCACTACTCGGCCACATGGGTCTTCATAGATAAGGTGACACTGTAATAACTCAATGAATAATTATTGTACTCACTGTTTAATCATTTAGTTTTGACCACTGTAATTAACTTTAGTCCTGAGCACTTTTCTAACTACAAAAACTTATGAAAAACTCACTAATAATAGAGCGATATGAACACGTACTTTATAAAGATGTCGCAAGCGCATAACTGAATATTAAATTAAATATTAAAATTCTTTCAACGGAATTTTCAATTTTTTTTGTATGTGTGCATTTGTACAGGAGTAAGAAAGTACAGGAAATCACTGAACGATAGAATAGAGGAGGAAAACATCCCAATTTTGAACTAAAATTAAGACATCTTTTAGCTATTGGTAACTATTTTAGTGACCAGTTAAAGGACACGAAGAACCAATTTCCTGTTTGAAATCTAAATTTAATCAGAGATGGAAGAAAGCTGTTAAAATAAAAAAAATCCTTAAATAGACGATTGGTTGCTAAAAACATTTCAAATACTTACTTTAATTAATTAAATTCATTAAAAAGCACCTTATTCACACTGATAAACAATTGTTATACCGTGAAACATGTCGTGCCACTTACTCTGATTGACGCAAATGTGCGTAATGCTGTCTCATTATCATCAACCATGAGGTCCTACATTTGTGGCGTAACCTTTAAGGAATTCAATTATTTGATAAAAAAATAAAAATAAAAATTATATTGATCCCGATGCTCCTTCTTTTGGTTTATCAACAGGATGTCCCGAATTTAAATGGCAAAACTTCAGGAACTTATAGGGGACCGAAAAACTAAGACAAAAAGTCCTTTAGAGATTTGCTCGTTTTTGCTTAATTTTAGAGAAAATCGTAAAAAAAGAAACAAAACCATTTTTTTATTTTAATACTTATTTATTTACATTTATATTTATGTTATATTCTTTTTGATGTATATATTGCTTAAAATGTTGTCCTCTTGCAGCAAAGCAAGCATTAATCTAGCACTCACTTGATAAATTGCAGCTAAACATTGTTCTGATGATATTTGGTGGTGCACTGCATCTATGATTTGGTCTCTTAATTGCTCTCTTGAGTTGATTGGCACCGAATAAACTTTCTGCTTCAAGGTTCCCCATACGAAGAAATCCATGGGTGTCATATCAGGTGATCTGGGTGGCCAAGTTACTACTCCTTCACGTCCAATCCATCGTTGTGGATAATTTATATCCAGCTCAGCTCGAGCAACTCTGCTATAATGAGCTGGACATCCATCGAGTTGGAACCACATTTCAATCCGCTGCTGTAAGGGAATGTCATGTAAATAATTAGAAAAGTCGTTCTCCAAAAAATGTGTAAATATGATACCAAATCATATAAATATGATTTATATGATGGGAAAAAAATATGGTCCTACCAGTAATCCGTTCCAAATTCCAAGCCAAACGTTAATAGCAAATTCATGCTGAAACCTATTCTCTCTAATAGCTCTGGGATTTTCAAGAGCCCATAATTTCTTTGATTAACAATTCCTCCTCTTGTAAAGGTAGCTTCATCGGTCCATATAATTTTTAATGGAAATAAATTATCATCGCGAATTTTATCAAGAAACCAGTTACTAAAACTCAATCTCTTGATATAATCTTGAGGTAATAAATTCTGAACTTTTTGAAGATGGTATGGGCAGCAATTATCACCTTTCAAAGTTCGCCATATTGCTTGCCACGATATTGCTAATGCAGGAGATGCTCTTCGGATGCTAGTCTCAGGATTGTTATCGAAGTGGCGTTGACCACAATTTCTTCTCCGATAATCTGCTCTTATTGCTGCCTGGAATTGGTCGCCTTCATTACGTATTAAGAATGACCCAGTCTCTCGTAGTCTATTAAAAGTTAACGGAAATACTCGTCGATTAGGCACTCTTATATTTGGAAATCGGCGCGCATACTCCCGTACCGCTTCTAAAGTATTACGGTTACAGAAACCATACACATAAATCATATCAGCGTTTTCAACAATAGAATATGTATGCGGCATTGTGACTGATGCTATTCACAAAAATATCTGAGTAACTGACTGAAGACTGATTTAGGAATTATTATCCTAGAAGGAAGCCAAAATGTAAACAAATAAAAGAATGTAAAGGATTTGTTTTGTTTCTTTTTTTGTTTTTTTCGATTTTCTCTAAAACTAAGCAAAACGAGCAAATCTCTAAAGGACTTTTTGCCTTAGTTTTTTTCGGTCCCCTATAAGTTCCTGAAGTTTTGCCATTTAAATTAGGGGCACCCGGTATATTGCACGCCAGGATTTGTATGTTCAAAAGCATATTACATTACATCTCTCATAGTAGCTTCCTGAACAAAATGTGGTAGCTATGAACAGATACTGACAAAGCAATAGATATTAGATTAGATGCATATATCCAAGGTCCATTTACAAACGTTTGAAGGCTGATGTTAAATAATAAAATTATAAGTTAGTCTTTATCCACTTACGATGCATACAATTCTTATTTACGATGCAACTTTGATAGAAAAAGCACATAGCTATCCCCTGTGTTTGTAGCCTCATTAAAAAAAAAGCTAACTCTTTCGCACTAAAAAATGTCGTATTGAAAAAAAAAAATAATAAGGGTCTTGGCTTCCTTTACAATGTTGTTCCACACATCTATGTCTATTGCCTTCGTGACTCCTCTCAAATCTTCCACCAGGTCTTGCAGTCATTTACTTCGTGGTCGGCCTGCTCTTCTTTTGCCAACTACAGTTCCATGCAATTCTGTTTTGAGGCTTTCTTATAACACCACCTTGCCATTCTGTGTGGTGTGCTTTAATAGCCTAGACCACATTGGCTTTCTTACATTAAGAGTACATTTCTTCATTGGTGCGGAGTATGTATAGGAGTCAGCGTTAAAAACGGGGGCCTTATACCTTTCGTAGGAACTTCCTTTCAAATACTTTCTAGTTATTTGTTACCGTTGCAATTATGATACATGACTCTGCTCTTCTCGGTTGGATGCCTCTTCTGTTACTTCATTTATTTGCTTATTTTATTCCTTCAGTTCTGACCCTATATTTATATATATATATATATATATATATATATATATATATATATATATAGCTAAATAAAAGGTTCACGGGGCTGAGTTTTTAAAAAGAGGATTTTATTGAAGTACATACATTATACAAGAAAAAGCACAAACTTAAAGCCTATTACAAAACTTCGTGGAACAAACTGACATCATAACGGGTAGAGGCAGAGTGTCGCCGCACGAAGGTGGGGGTGCCCCTTTTATACAGTTATCTAGGAGAGGGGATAGTGTACATTTATTTATTATCTCTAATACCATTGGGTTTCCATAACTTCTCCCCCCCCCCCCCAAGTTCCGAGGTCTCCGATGGAACAAATATCTAAGTGTAAATAGGTAAGATTCTATACAATAAAAATAAAAGGTTTGGACCTTATACATTTCTCAATACCTTTAACACTAAGTCATAACATTGCAATAGATAACATTCTATAAACAAAAGGGATTGGACCTTATAATTTAAGTTTATACAAAAATAAAAGGATTATATCTTGTGTATCAAGTTTAGGATTTGTACTATTTTTGTTTTACATAAATAAAAAGATTAAACTCTGTACTGAAATACCATTATCAATTTCCTATAAATAAAAGGATTATACTTTGAACTTCCTGTTTACTAAGTCAGGATTTGTTCACTCGAAAAATAAAAAGATTAAACCTTGTACGTTTAACGCTAGAATTTGATTTTATACAACTGTCATAAACAAAAGGATTAGACCTTGTCCATTTCTTAATATTAACAATAAGCTTAAACTATAAAATGTTTATACGTTACAGAATTCCTTACATGCTAAAGTACAATTTTCCTAACAACTAAAAGATAACAGGATATTTCTTAATACTAAATAATACATTATTTAAACAAAAGGACAAACTAAAATAAGAGTCTTTGAATCAGTTTCCTCTATTGCAAATAATACTTTTAGCTTCAAAATTACTCAATTAAAATAATAATATTTTAAATCAAAATAATAATTCAAACAATCCTACAATAACTACAATTAATAATAATTTCAAAATAAAATACATACTTTTTCAATGATCAATCAAAATAATATTTCAAGACAAAATAATAGTGTCCTAATATTTATTATAGTTCTCCAAAATATTAATTACAAAATAAATCAACAGAATATTATCGTGAAATAAAATAATGCTTTGAATGATCTTTTACATTATTAACATGGAATATAATATTTTACAACAAAATACAAAAGTCCGACTTTATTAAAATAAACTACAGCATTGTCAGTTTAATACAGATAATTCTTTTCAATATAACATAAACATTACTCCTAATACCATTATATTTATTATATTTAAAATAAAAGATTTTTAAGACATTTTAATATTGTTTAAATAAAATTAAATATTTTTAATCAGAATCATTATCTGAGTCATAGTTATCCGAGACATCCGAAATATTTACGCGAATGGATTCATTATCGTCGTCTGAAATA